>BNCP01000058.1:600000-790402 GCA_019650235.1 Volvox reticuliferus
CAGTTGCCTTCATTAGCTCCAGCCATGTAAGTGACCTACTTATGCAAAGATCAGGGTGAGACAGCAGGCAGTGAACGAACCTTATGTCTCGATACCAAACTTGTTGTACCCCTCCTGCCTTTCAAGCATATTTCTGCACGTGTTGGTGTTAAGTACTAGGCACAAGCACAGCAAGCCAAGCGTACCGTGATGAGAGCCAGGGACAGCGGAAGTCTTCAGAGGCCAGGGGTTACAACGTACGATCAAAAATGCAGAATATCAGATGTAGGCTATCAGAGTCAAAGATGGTCCTTCATCATCTAGCCGCTCCTAGCAATACTCAGGCTTAGCAGGCCAGGTAGAGCGCATCCAGGCTCAGGACATAAATATTCAGGATAGTCCAATCATAGGAGATCAAAAGCAAGTGTATTTGATACAAACAAGGCCGTCATCACACATCTTATACTCCCCACATTGGCTTGCAGTACATCTCACACAGATCCTTGATCCTCATGTGTGACAAGTTCGTAATTATGTCGCGGACAATATTCCATCGTACATAAGCCTTCATAGTATTAAAGCAGTGCATCTGCAGCAATTGGCATTATTCATTATTTGGCCTAACTGCCAAATAGTTGTTAGTCGATGTGAATATTGTTGTACCCCTCCTGCCTTTCAAGCATGGTTCTGCACGCGTTGGTGTTAAGTGCTAAGGCACAAGCACAGCAAGCCAAGCGTACTGTGATGAGAGTCAGGGACAGCGGAAGTCTTCAGAGGCCAGGGGTTACAATGTACGATCCAGAATGCAGAGTATCCGATGTAGGCTATCAGAGTCGAAGATGGTCCTTCATCATCTAGCCGCTCCTTGCAATACTCAGGCTTAGCTCAGGCCAGATAGAGCACGTCCAGGCTCAGAACATTAGTATCCAAGAGAGTCCGTTTATAGGAGATCGAAGGCAAGTTGTATTCGATACAAACAAGGCCGTCATTGCACGTCTTATACTCGCGACGTTGGTCTGCGGTACATATCACACAGATCCCTGATCCGCATGTGTGACATGTTCGTAATTGTGGCACAGACGATATCTTATCATACTTAAGCCCTCACAGTATTAAAGCAGTGCAAATGCAATGCTTGGCAATGTTCATTGTGCTGCCCAACCGCCACGTCAGTCGATGCGAGAATATCCCATACGGTCGCATTCCGTATGCGTACACATGGTGGATATTGCATGATAATTCAGTATGCGAGAATGCACGCTCTCAGATAATTATTCTAGTGCTCGTACGCGGACTTACTCTGGTTGCATGGCTAAAGCTTCCGGCGTCGTGCGCTCCGGGCCGCTGTTGTATCTCTGTCATATCCGCCTAATGCAAAGGCTCAATGAAAGGATGCCACACAACTAGCCAGCCTGGATATTAGCCATGAGATACCCCAGGATACTACAACTATCCCCCCTTCCTCACACCCACAGGGGCATCGTGACTCAATGGCCTTTTCATCCCTGATGATTGTGGTTACATATCCCACGCACACATCAGTGCAGCTATCCACTCTGATGGATGGGGGATTCGAACCCGGGTCAGTCACTATCCGCTCATTATTACTTGTTGTATCTCTGTCATATCCGCGGCTCGATCGAAGGATACCCCAGTGGCGCTCGATACTGGGGTATCTCATGGCTAATATTCAGCTGGCCAAACAATTGGCCAGCTGAATATTAGCCATGAGATACCCCAGGATACTACAGCCGCATTCTCACACTTGTGCGTCGGGCAGTCAGACCATTTGCATAATAATGAACGGGATATTAATGCTTATATTATTATGCCAATAGAATGCTAAATCCCTCATGTGCTCGCGTCGCTCGCACAATGTTGGTTGTCGCATTACCAGTCACATTGCCAGAACGCATGTATTAGACCGATCTATTGATGCTCAATACCAATATGACAATGCATCTAATTGCGGGTTGCCAGGTGCCTTACCGGGTCACATGGTCCGGTGCATGGGCGTGAGTCCTGTAGTATCCTGGGGTATCTGCGGGTAATATCCGAGGGCGGCCAGTTGTCTGGCATCCTTTCGATCAAGCCTTTGCTATAGGCGGATATAACAGAGATACAACAGTCCAACCGTGATACAACAGTGGATCTGCAGATACAGGTGAGTCATATTGGGAACTATATCTCGGGGTGTTATCCCTATCACATTTAATTATGTACTGACACATGCAGTAGTCTTGGGAAGCACTCTGCAAGCTAGTCAGCATGCGGGTTAACCTGAGCACGGCATACCACCCACAGTCTGATGGCCAGACCGAATGCACAAACGTACATTGGGTGAGATGTTGTGCAATTTTGCTGGTTGCACGCCTTTTGTTTGGGATGCCTACTTGACTGCAGCAGAGTTTGCGATTTTATGTTGTTAACCGGTTGACAGGTCAAAGCGCTTTCTTTCTGACTTATGTGTTTCACTCGGTGCTACCGGTGTGGTGTGAGTTGAAGGTGAATGTCCCTGCAGCTAAGACCTTTGGCAAGTCGTTCCTATCCCAAATTGCAGACACAAAGCTGTGTTTGGATGCGGCACAGCAATGAGCAACGAATTACTACAACAAGTCCAAGCAGGACGTGGTCTTTCTGGAAGGGCAGATGTTTTTGCTGAGCAATAAAAACCTCTGTTCCTTTGCCGAGGGACTCCGTAAGCTCTTGCCCCATTGGATTGGTCTGTATCCCGTTGTGTGCATGGTAGGGAATGTGGCCGTCGAGCTCATGTTGCCCTCTGACATGAACATCCACCCAACATTCCATGTTTCACTTGTTCATCCATACCGTGGCACGGAGCCCACACCTGATAGCACTAATACCCCTGCAGCGGTCAAACCGGGTCCTGAGACCTGGATCGCAGGAAAGCAGAAGGTATATGACGTGGAGCATGTCCTGGATTATTGGACCCGGTGTGTGGGCAAGCACAAACCAAACGCACCATGCACAAGTACTTGGTCAAGTGCACCAGGTATTTGAGTGAGCATAACTCTTGGGATCCTGCATGTAATTTCTCCCCTGAGATGCAACCCATCCTCGAGGAAGCTAGATTGCATGCCATGCTGTTTCAGTAACCTGTGCAGTCAACGCTGTGTGCGGCAGCAAGGATGCTGCACACTGGAGGGGGGATAGTTGTTGTGTGTAGGATAGGGGGGTTTTGCTTCACCCATGGCCACTACCTGGCAGTCCCTACCTTCCCCAGTATTTCGGGGCACCTTCATCCTTGTTGTATTATGGTTGGCCTCACACCCATGCACCGGACCATGCGACCCAGTAAGGCGCCCGGCAACCCATAATTAGGCACATTGTAATATTTGCAGTACACTCTATATTTCTGCATCAATAGATCGGTTTTACACGTGTGTTCTGATGGTGTGACTGGTAATGCGACAACCGACATTTCTTGAGTGATATGAGCTCATGGGGGTTCCAGCAATCTATTGGCATAACATCATACGCACTAATATCCAGTTCATTATTGTGCAAATGCTTCAACCACGCACAAGTATGAGAAGTGTGGCTCGGATTGTACAAGGCCGCACGGAAGCTTTAGTCATATGACATGAGCAAGTCCACGTACGCGCACCAGAATAATGTCTGAGAGCTCGCATTCTTATATACTGATTTATCATGCGATATCCCTATCCGAGCCCATGTGGGAATGTGATGCATGGAGTGCTTTCAGTCGGTAGGATTGAACCACCTAATTTGCACTCAACTGATACTTGTGTGAGAGTCCTTTCACACACAGGTTGTGACCAGTCATCATTGGCTTACCATGGCATCTGAGAGCGATGTTATGGGATTATTAGCAATGGATGGTCATGCCGACACAACCATCATACCTAAAACATCCTGGAGGGGCCCATACACACATATCGGTGATGTATGGTGTCCGAGATCCCCACACACTATTTGACCCACCAGCCCCTGTCCATCTGACTGTTTCTGTCATGGCAGTCGAAGCAGGCCTGGTTGAATGTGAGGAGCAGAGGGGTCCAACTGCTGCTGCATCTCGTCAAGATCAATTCAATGATGATGGAGAGATTACGGAATTGTCAATTCCTGTGCGGAAATTGGAAATCCCGCATGACATGAAACAAAAGAATGCTGAGTGTAGCATCACCGATACAATTAATGCATATCTGCGTGGCATTCATGTGTGCTTGCAACTGGTTCGTGGCGATGACCTTGATTCTGCAAAATGTCTCATCGTCAGGAACACGCTGGTGTGTGTGGTGAAGACATGGTACGATCAATGGACCATGGCAAGGCAAACATACATGTTTGATGAGTTGACTGATGCTTTGCTTGCACGCTTTGCCCCTGAGGTTCAACCGCTTAGTGCTGAGGCCCGCAATATGTTGGCTTCGGCTCATATTGCATGTACTCTGATGAGACTGTACCTGCTAACCAGTCACACTTTGAGGCCATGCCTATCGGTAATCTCATGGATCGCATCTTTTGGTTTCAGTGTGGACTTTCGGAGGTCTTGGCGATGCAATGTGCCACAGACTTGTCGGGGAAAGACTTTGAGTCTGCGGATTCATTGCACTTTTGCATGCAGGGACGAGAAACACCTCTTAGCCAGTCAACGTGCTGTTTAACCTGCTCCTCATGTTCATGCCATGCGAGTGCCGGATGCACCATAATATAAAGACCTATCACACATCCTAGTACGTACACTGGGAGCTATTGCAAATCTACAGCAGGGTTTAGGGTTAAAAACCTAAAACCCTAAACCCTAAGCTTAAGAAGCTCTGTAAGGTGGTGGGTATCCGGGACTTGCTATGTTCGTATGGCCGTTGTGGAGTGCCTTAGCCACGGTCCTCAACGGGGCTGCTGACTAAATGACAGCCCAGAAGCTAGAAGCTGGTGGAAGAGTAAGAAGGCTTTTGAGTTAGCATACGAGCGTGAAACTTCGGGTCAGCAATGTAATAGGGCAGCCAGGTTTGGCAGGTGTAAAGCACACGATGTAACCTAACTTCCAAGGTTCGGGTTTACAGGTGTGATGCATCAGCCGGCCATTTATGGTAACTTATTTATGTCGGTTCAACTTAAAATGTCGGCAACCCTACAAAAAGCCGCTCCCCAAAACAACAGCGCCTAAATCAAATTCCAATTACTGCTCTAGAAACATTCACAATCTAATACGAACCCATAATCTTTAAAACCTTGTGGCGACATCCCTCGTGAGGCAGCCACAAGGGGGTCACCTATACCTCCGGTACTGTGGATGATACATATTCTGCCGGGCAGCCTCATACAAATTGTGTGGCTTGGGCAAGGCTGTTGCAAAGCCACCCTCGTATGCTTTCTGCGCCACTGCCTTGGCGACACTGGCAGATACATCGCGAATCTGTATTCCACAATTGACAAGCATAACATCCGTGTGTGAGAATCAAGGTCTCATCCTAGAGCTTATCAGCAATCCTATGCTGGCTCTGTGCCATGTTCGCTGATAGAGCCCACCCAAGTGATAAGCCACGCACAGCACGTTGAAAGAGATTAAGGCATGTATTGAGTACATGAAGCATCCTGCCTGAGACCCATAATCTTATACCTCCAATCCATGCTCTACGGTGCCTGTAACACCTTGCACCGCAGGTCGAAGCATTGGGATTTCCAACCCTCATCCTCCAGTCGCAAAAGGCACTCATATCCAGTGCCCACGTGCTATTTCTCCCAGCTCCCTGTCCCACCTTGGAGAGAGCTGGATAGATGCTCCCTCGTGAGAGCTCTTCCTCTGTCACCATGCGGCTGACGGCATCTGCAGCAGCGATAAACTGCTCGTCTCGCAATTTCGTGCAGCGCGAAATGAGAGCACCCAGTGCAACTCCCGGAAAGATGTAGGTGGAGGTGCATTGCGAAGGGGTCGAAGTGCGGCCATTAGGCAGCGTCGCCGCCTCCACCTGCCATATGAAAAAAATGGCGTACAGCGTTTTTACATACATGCCAGCTACCCTCTGTGTCCCGTGGGCACGAGTTTAAAATCTATCATTCGAGTACCATTCCAGAAGTGGAGCATTGGAGATTAAGAAACAAGAAGAAACCATTCTCGGTTTGGTTCACTGGTAACCTGGTTGGGACAAGAAATCAATCATTTATCATTAGACAATGATGGCAAGCATGCCTTCTCCATACCTTATGCTCCGTCGCTACCAGGGCTTTGCCTTCTGTGCACTGATAGGCTTCAGCTACAGTACATTCCGGCATGCCGGCGCTCAGCGGGAAGATCAATGGGTGCTTGCAAGTTTCCGACATGGCCTAGAGAGTTAAGAGTAGGAAGCAGGGTTCAAATAAAATTACCCCCATGCCTTTTTTGGCACTAATCAGGCCAAACAGAAAAGGACAGCACAATCTCAAAGGAGTGGCATTCACCCCTAAATTCAGGCTGACAATAAGAGATCGGAAAGGAGGCAACACTCAACCTTACGGACTTCCTCGGAAATAGAAAGAAAATCCGATACAATGGAATCCTAGAGCACGTGTTGATCAACAGACACACTACCCCCTGTTCCATATGAAATGTAATGAACAAGTATTTGCTGCCAGCTTCCCCGTTGTCGCTGGAAGCAACCCGTTACTGAATACAATGTGCTAACGTAAGCCTTTTCTTCAGCACATTAGCGCGTGTATGCTGCCTGAGACCCTAATCGAAGACACTAAGTCCGCCTCCATTCTGGCCCACCTGCAGCACCTCGGGTGTAAATGGGAAGGGCGGTGTTCCGTGTGTGGAGAGCCCGATCAGCACAGTCGGTTTCAGGAGCTTGACCGCACTGGCGAGGTCGCGGCAGTCAGGACCCGAATGACAGTACGGCAACTTGTACGACTCGAGGGTGGAGCTATCGCCGCGTTCACGAGTCACCAAGCCCTGCCCATTGCATGGACCGACAACGGCTGAAACTGGGGTAGTTGTGACCGGCCTGGGTGTACCGGCCTTACGTCACTTGCCTACTTATTGTTCATCATGCGGAACCCATTCTCTCCATGAAATGAACAATTCGCACAGGTTACTCGAGTTATTACAAAAACTTGTGAACTCTGAACTTATGGCGTGCAGCACTCAGCCCAGGAATTTAACATGAATCCACATGGCAAAAACGAACAAATTACATCCAAACCGCCTGCACTATTAAAGCAAACAGAAGCGCCAGGATCGACCCGTGTAGCACATTACTGACCTGCGAGTCCACCAGCCAAAGTCGACGTCGTGCGTCAAGAACTGTCTGGCTTGTTTGCGTGGCCACTGCAGTAGCAAATAGCTCCGCAATGCAGGCCACCACGGCGCCCTCACCTGCGGAGAGAGGGCGGAGCGCCTGCTATCAATGGTGATTGACAAGGCTCTAGCGTGAACGAACCCTCACATCCGCACAGATGCACGATCATGTACGGCTTCACAAGCCCTGACCCTTTGAAGCCTTGTGGGTATCGTGCCCCGCGCACCCACGAAGACAATTCGGTGGTCACTGAGCCTGCCCCCCGTCTTGGGCAACGCTGCCATAATTCCCGCCAGCACTGCCGCTGCCACGCCAGTCATATCATCGTTGAAGCATGGGAACTCAGTGCGGTACATATTGAGCAATTTGCTGGCGTTGTCATATGCCATCTCCTCAAACTGTCATTGTTGAAATTGCGAGAGCGGCCATTGGCGACAGCGTGCGTCCAGTAGTCGGGGCGCAGAAACATTTTGGTGCGTAATGGTGCGTGATAAGGCTTGTGGCAGACAAATAGGGGATTACCATATACCCAATCATTAGTATACAGAAATCAAAGGGCATGTTACATTTAGGTTCACTTTCCCAACCACTCTAAACTCTAGGAAAATGGTCCATATGGACATCTTGTACATGTAGCCCTTAGCCAGAAGGGCGACCACTTCAAAAATACTCCGATGAGATCAACGCACCTGCACAAGCACCGTGTTCCCAAAGCGCCTCTTAACGGCCGTTAGAAACTCATCCATAAGCTCATAATAGGGATCACCCCGCACCCTGCGATGGCGCACCCCTACATAGAACGGTGAACGCAGCAGCTCCTCGTTGTCGGTGCCCACGTCAATCATGACCGGCATAGTAATCGAAGGCGGAATACCACCGCATGCGGTGTACAGAGAAATCTTCGAAATGGGTACTCCAACGGCCTGGCGAAGGGAAAATTAGTCCAGCAACGAGCAATTCAGCGTAGCATGCCGACGAGAGTATTGAAGCTGCTTCTTCACGCCCATGGACTATAAGTGTAGTATTTCCATGCCCTGCAATCCCATGGCCAAATTAGACCCGAACATGTAAAATTAAGAATAACCTTCACATTGCTCCCAGTCGTGTTGCACACTTGGGAACCTTATGGCACATTTACCGCGCTGCTTACTCTTCCACTCCCACCTGCACACCCAGGTCTCCGAGGTCCCCGACGCGTTCCCCATCTGAGACAACAAGGAGCTTGACGTTGCGCTCTGGCCAGTTCTTAAGAATGCGGAAGACGCGGCCACGGTCCTCCAGTGTAATAAACAGCCCACGTGGTAAGCTTTTGAACATAAGACCGTACTTTTGGCAGGCAAGCCGTACGGTGGGGTTATACACCACTGGCAGCAGCTCCTCCAGGTTCTCCAGAAGGACACGATGAAAGAGCCGCTCATTTCGCTCCTGAAGGCCCTGCGGATGGATTAAGGATCAAATAGGGGACAATGCCTATTACCGGAACAACGAGCGCCGCACACAAGGTGAACGTCAGGGCACACGCAATGCGTCTGTTACAAGTAATTACACCCGCCTGTTAGACCCACGTAGTGACTATTTTACTATCTGATCATGGGATCTGGGCAATCCCGAGGCAAAGACCCGGAATTATCGGGGTCAGACCACTCAAACGAAGGGGATTAGGAGGGAGACATGGTATAGTACTATCCTGGGATTGCATCAAGCTGAGCCCATCATTTAAACACAAACGGCCGCAGACTTAGTCCCCATGCATGGCCCCAATAAGACGAAACGGTTTTGACACAACAAGCAGGCTATAAGGGAATTGAACTATATGGGTCAATGACATGAGGGTCAAATTCTGGCCCTTGCCGAAAAGGTGCTCTTGCAAATTTTCTTGGGGTGGGGCATTCCATAGGCTGATCCATCATCAACTATGTGGCGTGCAAATAAATATCACAGGCTGTGCCTAAGTTGAATTTTGCCAAGATCACAACAACTGGGAGGGCTAGACAATCACCTTGAACTACCCCATCGTTCGTGCCCTATATCACCCAAACTTGCATCATTCCATCGCGTGAATTGTTTGCTGCACCTAACCAATCTTACCAGTCCTTTCCTTGTTCACTGAGACCAGCCGGATATACACTTCAGCCACTGCGGATACAAAACTGCAGCGCCGCACCTGCAGGTAGGTGCCTTTCTCCAAGTCTGAATCCTTGCTCCGGATATTTAGCAGGGTGCGTTCCAGCTGCACCTCCTGGGACAGCACCGCTGGAGGAAGCAATCCGCGAAGATACAGCCGATCGCGCTCGGTGTCGGAGAACGCTGCGAAGGAAGGCCGGCAGCGGGCCTTGTGGAATGGGGGTCATAAAAAAAGGTGTTTCACGTAGCATTTGTAAAGTTAACAGCCATCAGAAGTTGACGCACTTTTAGATGTAGGCACGCGACACTCATATTGTCGTGACCACCTGGAGGAAGTAAGAATCATTGCCCGCACTGCCAGAAGTGCCGTCCCCCTGGCGATGTTGTGGCATGCTTGAGTAATGCCAAGCTCAAAACCTACCCAGTCCCTTATTATACTTCGGGTGGCGCATTAGGTCGACGCCACTGATAACTTGCCGGACCCATGGTGTCGTTGGGCGCCCGGCCTTATCATCCTCTTCATGGAGGGAACCGCCCGTCAAGTGCCGGCTGGCGACAGCAGCTACATCCCCTCCCACGGCATACTTGAAAGACTGAAGCAGCAAATGCCTATCCGTGCAGCCGAAACAACTTGATAACAATCCACCAGCACCGGTTCTCCTGATAACCATTCTCGACTTGCCAACGACCTGTAAGAAATAGGGCACGAGCTGATGTTGACGGCGTACAAAAGCGGGCAGTTTTCGACGGGGGAGATGCACTATCAACCTGTCTTCATACCTTCCGCTAATTGTCACGTGATATATATGTGTGTATTGTGAGTGAATGTTTCATCTGTGAACGTAACTATTCATGTGACCATCCTCCACATTGCTTTTAATATCATCGTGCCGTGCCGCTGCAGGTCGTCCGCTCGTCCCACTGTTGGACTGCTGTGATCATAAACTTAAATGAACATATTATATGATAAGGAATATTGTATAAGTGTAATAGCCTTGCACATCACGAAGTCCCCAGGTCTTATCGACGGCAAGGACGCTTTGCGCCAAAATAAGCGACAAAAGATATGGACGATGATAATCGGAGGGTGAGCAAACTTGCAGTGGAAAGTTTGCGGTTTGTTCTCGCACTTCCACGGGATGGCGTTTGCAGGCTGTCCCTAAAGCCGGTCGGCGTGCAGCACGAAACGTAAATTCATGGGGAGATGATTCTGCTACACCGCCAGAGGTTCAGAAGGTCAGTCGATTGAAGTATTGACGAACTCTTATGCTCGCATGTCCTTCGAAGATTGTGTCACACCGTTGCGCCCACTATAGGGCGGCTTTGGGCTTGACGCAGGATTCGGAGGTAACTCGTCAACACCACCTCCAGGTCGACCAGGAGGTGTCGACGCGGAGGCCCGGATAGGACCTGCATCGTCACAGGCGAATAATGATGAGGATTCCCCTGCACCATCGCGGAGCCGTGCTGTGGAAGTCAGCAGCGAGCGACCGTCAGCACAGCTAATGGCACCGGCTGTGAAGCCGGTGTCGGCAGACATTCTGAGCGAAGACAGTAAAAAGTTTGTAGGCTTGTCACGTCGTAAGCAAGAACAGCTCGCGCGGGGGGACGACGATGTTAGCCGGAAAAATCTTAAGTATGAGGCGCTGACTGCTGGTGTAGACGGCATCCTGGATATTCCGGAACTGGAGGACGAGGGCCGGGAGGACCTTTCCAACGTGGTACGTAAAACTTCTTGGGACTTACCGAACTGGGACAGCGTATTACTAAAACCCGGTATCACCTGTATACGTGCAAATGTATTATCCGACAAACGGAAAGTGGGCTACTTGCGCCAGGTTTTAACGTGCGACGACTACTGCTACTGATGTTACTTCGTCCTTGGCAACAAGTGCACTTTTAGTCATCCAACTCCCCGCATCCAGGTGGCTGAGGCACCTAAGGTCAGGACAAACAAAGTGCAAGGTATGGAGGAGCTCGAGGAGGACATGCATTATAAGCTGCCGGCGATGGACGACAGGGACATAGATCTGTCGCTGCTGACGGGCGTATTGTGCTCATCAGAGCAGGTAGGGAATGCAAACAAATATGATTGATCATGGTAATTGACCCGTGGAGTTATTAAGGTCAAAAATATGGCTCCACGTCCTAATTGAGTGCTTCATCGTCAATCAGTAGTAATATCATTTCGCAGTTGAAATGGGTAACACGTTGTGGGGGGGTAAAACTTGCGTCTTTGGCCCCAGTATTTCCTTCCGTCCCTGCTGACAGGTCCAGGAGCCGGATGAACCGTGGGACCCAGACATCATCCTCACAGAGGTAGCCTCGGCAGTTAATGCTGAGCGGGAGAAGGCTGAAGGGGGAGAGCCTGCATGTACCGATGACACTGCTTTGGGCAAGGATGAGATGGTCAAGTGATATATGGGCACATGTGGGCAGTTGGCTGTGTGACTCGAGCAAAAGAGTTATGAGAGATAATAGGCCTCTTCCTAAGCCGCTTAGCTGGCTCGTGGTTCCAGATGATTTCGGCTCCGTACAGTCATTTGCTTAGCCGCATGCAATCCTGTTTCTAAGTGCACGGCAGAACGACGGTGAAACCACAAATGTAACGGTATTTTTTCATGATGTCATTGGTGTGTGCGCCGTAGACCTTCAGCGTGCGAACTAGGACTATGCATCAGTGAGTAACAGGTGTAGATTACTCTGTGTAATTTCCTCTGTGTTTCCAATCAAATTACGGTGATTACTCTGGCCTCATGCGTCAAACTCAGCGAGGCAAAACTACATGACAATGACAATGCGCAGTTTGTGAAGTGACTTCGTCCTTTTGTAGAAGCTTACAGCACCATGTACCCGGGCCTCCGACTTAAATGGGATGGCGGAGGTTGTTGCTGTCTTAGAAATGATGGGAAATTTGGACAACACACCCGGGATCCCCCTTCTCCAGTCCCTCCTTTCCTTCTCCCACCCTCCCTTCTCCTTCTCTTCTCCCTTCGTTCCATTTCCCTCCCACCTCTCTCCCTTGCTTCTTCACCCCTCCATCCCTTCTCCATCCTTGTCTTCTCTCTTCCTTCTCCATTCATCTAATTTCCCCCCATCTCCCACCTCCCTCCCTCCTCCCTCCCTCTCTACCCCTTCTCTTTTATGTCCTTCCTAACTCCCTTCTCCTTTCTTAGTCTCTTCCTTTTCTCTCCCCTCCCTTTCCCTCCCTCCCTTCTTTTTTCTCGGGATCCTTGCTTGAGATAGAACCTTAAATCCTTTCCATTGGAACTTGGGAATGGTCCATTCTACATGCCGCATGTATATTTAAATGTTACAAATCCGCATGCCACATTCACCAATGTGCAAGTTTAAATTGCTGTGCTACTCCCCTGAGATGTTGCCGTTGGATGTACACTCAGCGCAGGCACTCATTTGGTCTTTATTTAGTGCAGAGTTAATAGGCCTGTTCCTAAGCCGCTTAGCTGAGATTTTGGCTAAGCTAAGCAGTCATCGTGGAAACAGTTAGCTTAGCCAGGGCCGCTAAGTTTCACCTAAGTGGCTAAGCAGGTCCCGGAAGCTTAGCGGCTTAGCTGACACTTAGCTGACTTAGCCTATCTTAGTTACGACAGCCAGCGGAGGGCGAGGGCCTTGTGCAATCTTTCAGGAGCTATTAAAGCGGCTTACTTTCCTTGTCAAAGACACTCAAATATAAAAGGACAAAGTACTTGTACAGACGTCAAACACATTAAGCTGCGGAACGAGAGGTCACTACATTGCAGCCGACAATTGTATCGCCCAGGAGACATTGTAGCCGACTTGGAAATAAAGTCCCATAGTTGGTGTTTCCGTGCGGCTCAATTCGTGCTCGCCATACGTCGCGTTAGGAGCCTATGAAGCAGGAAGTGCGCCGAAATCACCCTATGTTCAGGAATCTGATAAAAAGCTACGTGTGAGTCATTACTTATTACCAGCGTACCGGCTTAGCACGAGGTCTGTCCTATGGTTGATCCGCAGCAGGGTCTCATCGCTGAGTTGACAGAACCAATCTTGGGATACCGCGAAATTCACCCCAGAGTTGCATCATAATATTATCCCTATGCTGCGCTGACAGACTTTTGGGTGCCTCTTGATGAGGACCAGTTTGCGATGTTTGTCTTGACAGAACAAGACGTGATAGACCATACATGGTGTGTCCTTTCCGGTCGATTTTATATACCTCCCGATTTAAGGAATATTGAAGATTTATGGCCCGAAAAAGGTGGCAAGTCCAGCCTTGCATACTCGCGTGGGTACGTCATGTGTAGCGATTCCATAGGCGGGCTTATACGCGTTATATGCGCTACCTCGTGTTAGTACATGGCGCATACATAATCCCGTCTCGGCTAGCACTATCTAATTGCGGTCTGGTTACAAACGCTACTAGTAAACCGAACATAAAAGTTGGCCACTACAATCATTCAAATTGTGTACGTAGCCATAGTCAGGCTTTATATTCGATAATTGTACGCTCCCCTTCCCAAGAGGTGGAGGTTATTGTATTTTCCAGTCATAAGGTGCAGAGCAGGGGTCAGGGGTATGCAACTCGACCGTTAATTACCGTTATATTGGCAGTTTTGGTCAACGTCCACCTTACGACCCCAAAAATCTTCACGATTGTAATTCTTTCAAAGGTCTACAAATACAATATATTTTTACCTGTTGTTTGATCTATATATGGAGTCAACAGAGCAAAATCAAGTTTCGGGATACAAATAAGCCGCGTTGTGTCTCATTGAAGCAAAAAATAAAACATTTACATGTAATATACGATACCGATCGAAATCCGAATGCAGTAAGACGGATTAGCGACTTCTGGTCACTGGGCGTATTGTGGGTGGGTCGACATTCAACGTGATTGTGGTGTCGCTGAGCTAGAACCTGCCGGATTAGCTACCCAGGGACCTTCATTAATATCAAAACTGCTCCTAGATTTTAACAATTAGTTATCGCATCTTAGGATTAGGGTCAAACCATGTGTCGCAGCTGTAACTTACTTTTTGGCAGCCCTCGCACCATCCTTTACTGTGAAATTGTCCATTAGCCGGCATTAGTACTTAATGGTGATTATAGTGCCCTATGGAAATGCTTCCGACACTCTGCCCTTCCGAGATTTCAAGTTGTAGGCTGACATGACCCCTGGTTCCCACAGTGTGTGGCACGAGGGCCATTGTGAAATGCCGTACATCCTGTGTAGCTAGGGACCTTCTGTTACTCATGTCCTGCCCCCAAACGAGATGCCATGTGAAGGCGCTCATTATTGATAAGGGAACTTTTTGTCGCAGCTTTGACAGATCTCATATCATCAGAGTTTGGCACCATGCCATATGCACATGATCACCCCCATGTCAGTTCATGCGTTCGTAACATTTCTGATTAAATGGCTCACTCGGGTATTTGTCGGGCCACTTTATTAGATTGCCTCCTCCAGCACCTTCGCATGTGTTGTCTTTGACCCACCAGGCAGCAGGCTGGACTTGTCTATCTAAGATTGAATCTCTTCTTGCTTTTTGATGACACTCTCATTGCCTTTGTGTTATCTCAACATAGCCTAGCTATGCCTCGTAAGCTAAGCTGGCGTATGCCTACACACTCAGGTCATCCATTCAGCTAGATGGGCGAATGGAAGCACGGATTCTGCATCCTATATGGCGATTTTAGGGCGAGCTCAGCCCCCATGGTCGTGGGAGCACAAGAGGCGTGGCAAGCAATCAAGACAGCAGCCAGGTCGGGGGCAGACAAAGAATGGGCAAAGGGGCTGGCCAAGCTCCTTTGTGCAAACGATTGGGCGACAAACGTGGTAGTCGTGTGTGAGAAATACAGTTACCGTAATCAGCAACTATGTGGGCTTACTATATAGACGAGCTGTGGGCGAAATACTTTGCCATGAACGACTTCTCAGCGTTCACGATCTAAAAACTTCAAGTTAGTAAATACCTGGTTTTGGTGAGCATCAAGAGGGCAGTTGCCGCAGCACAAGAAGCTTTTGCAGGGCTCGAGAGACTAGCCCAGCAACAGCGGACGGAGAAAGCCTTAGGGAGACAGCCAAGCTTTAATTATGCGCAGCAACCGGCCCATATGCATATGCGGGCTAGACCCACAAGCGGTCAGGCGGTGGCTTTAAACCCGGGCTAGAGAAGTGGGGTGCAGGCGGTGTAGAGCTTGACCATGAGAGGCAGGGGTTCCGTCCTGGCCGAACATGTGGCAGGACGTGGGGAGCGGGACCCCCCCTATCTCAAGGGGCGGTTCATGTGGGAGTGGCCAACACAAACTTTGGAGCGTGAGGGATGGCGGCAGTGGTCATAGGGAGCCCGGGTCCTTAAGCACAAATGCCAATGACGTTGGTGCCTGCTTCAATAGTTGTGGGACAGCAGGCTGAGAGGAGCGGAAGGAATGGGACCCGCTGCATGTGGCCCTGCAACAAGTGAAACCGGGATTCGAAGCTACCGATGAGCAGCTGCAGAACAGGATAAGAGAATTACGGTTGTATTTTGCCTTTGCAGCAGCAGGGTAACCCAAATGGATGTCAGCGTGCGGTAATAAGACTGATGTATGCACGCAAGCACGCTGCTCCTGATGGATGCGGAGATTTGATTGGCGCAGTTCTTCATGGATATGGGCCGGAGTGCCCAAACCGGTAAATGTAGGTGTTGCTGAATCGACCTGAATGTGGGGCTAAGTCGGTGGGATGTACGACACTATGCGCCATGCAGCTGAATTAGTGGTGTCAGAAGCGACATCTTGGGGCACGATCGAGAGTAGTAGTGCCCCAAACATCTAAGTCGAGTGGTGAAAGGGTTTCCGTGCGGCCCACAGCTTTGGGGTGGGCAGTTCGAAGAAATGAGACCAGCCAGGCGGAGTAGAGGAAGCAAGAATGGACCGTTAGGAGGTGTGACGGACAGATTAAATGCTGAGAACAAGAGCCTATAATGACATGGACACTGAAGGGCAATATGGACGACGAGAGTCGTCAATCAGCTATGTAAAGAAACGGAAGACTCCTTCTGGGCCACAGCCAGAGCCGTTATCGGAGAAGGGATTGGAGCGCACGTGCAACAAGTCTACTGAGAGAAGGATGGCGTCACTTGCAGAACCTAAACTCAGTGACAGCCATCAATGATAGGCCGGATTCAATCTTCGAGGAAGAGCTATGGGAGATCTGCCCAGATCCCAGCAAATTCCGAGCTGGCCACCAATTATTTAGCGGGCTTTGGGAGGAATGTTTTAGAATGTTGGGTAATGGGCAAATCCGTTCCCCAGCACGGACAGTACTCCAAAGAATAAGAGACGGCATCAGACTGGACTTTGTGGGGGTATATGCCCCAGGTCAAAAGCACATTCCGTTGCGGGCCACAAAGCTTTGGATTGTACGAGCTGTTGTACCACGGCACACCTCGCATCTCATCCCACCTGCACCACGCACATCATCCCCGTGGATGAGAGCAACATACGGCAGCCCGTGTCGTACATGGATGGGAGCAATGTACGGCAGCCCATGTCGTACGTGTATGAGAGCAATGTACGGCAGACAAAATAGTGGCCTCCAGGGACAGTGTGGTGGAGGTGGTAAGACGAGAGGGACTGATCGCAGCCAGGCAGGCGGCAGCTTGCAGGGAAGATTATGGCAATGACTCCCGTGGTGGCCCTAGCCCCGCTTCACACGAGCAGCTGTGCCATATCATGGTAACGAAATTCTTACATGCCACCCCGATTGGTCTCCTTCACCACACATGGCTTCTCACAGTGAAGGACTGGCCAGCAGGCAAGGCACTGCGGGATGAGCACTGGTCAGATGCAGTGTGTGGGGCCAAGCCTGGTGGCATGGTAGTGAGGAAGGCAGTGAAGGGCAGCAAGAAGCAACCGGCAGAGGGTGAACCAGTCCTGACCTGGCAGGCGGCAGTGACTGTGCCCTGGATGGTACCTTCTGGGATAATGTGTGCTGTGAGGTTTGCAAGCAGCCACGACCAGAGGACACCATGCTGGTTTGTGATAGCCAGAACTGTAACCTGGGCTACCATACTTACTGCCTAAAATCGCCGTTAAAGGAGTTACCACCAGAGGATGAGCAGTGGTTTTGTCCACTGTGTGAAGGGTCAGCAACATGGCAGTATATCACACAGCGCATGCAATATCCCCACAGCCTGCACAGCTGGACAATACCTTTCCACTCCAGAGCTGCCCGGTGGGTGTGGGTGGCGGATGTGTAGCCCTTCAAGTATCAGTACAGGCACCAGTTGCCACAGCTGGCACATCAATGGTGCCTCATCATATGGCTGGGTCGCAGCTACGGGGTGGTGGAATGGTATTGGATGCACCCGGCCTGGAGGTACAATTCCTGCCCCAACTGGGCGCCCCAAGTGGAACGCTGGCTGGCCTGCCTAAGCAATTCCAAGACATGCCAGAGGATGAAACTACAAGGTTGGGCAAGCGCTGAATGGCACAGACATCTTCAATTATGGATGCAAATGCATGTGGTGAAGCTGTGGGAAGCAAACGCAAGGAGGCAACAGCATCACAGCAGAATATTGTGGGTCGTCGAGGAAAGGGCAAGGAGTATAATGCAGGGTTCTTCAAGGGGATCGCTGTTTGTTCCGGGGTTCCCCGGAGCCCGAAAAGTTCTTTTATGGGGGGGTCTGCGGAACTCTATCTCAAAAACCACGGAAAGCTGCGCTTCACACTGAAAAAGTTTCCCGGGGATCCCCGGAGCAGCCCAAACATTTTTCCGGGCATTTTCCTAAAATCTAAAAACTTTCCGGGCCCCGTCTGGGGTGAAGAACGCTGGTGTAATGGAGTATAGATGCAGGAAGGACGGAGCAAGAGCAGTGCATTTAGTTGGTGTGTGAATGCAGGATACCTCCATATGCATTACATATGGCGTGCACTTTTTCGTGATTACATTTACTCCATGCATGCAGCTGGAGTAATAAGCTGGGGATCCCTTGTTCAAATATTAGTTGGTGATACAACTGTACCGTACCTTGGAGGATGGATGCATGAACATGATGGTGTGTTTGCCCGCATGTGTGGCTGCTATACATGGGAAGTTTTCATCCCCTGATGCCCGTACGTATTGGGTACAGGCATGATGAGTCAGCCGCCACCAGGGGCCGCCATCACACGTTATGGGATCTATGGCTCCTAAAAATATCAGTTTTGTACATTAGGAGGATCCTAAAATTTTAAGTTTCATGTCCTATGTGTAAGGGATCTACAGGGATGGCGTTTTCTCGCTACAATTTAGCCTCAGATAAAGCGGGTGTTGGCGGTTGAGGACGGTTGGTGGACCCCTTGATTTCAAAGTGTCCGTTTGTGCTGAGATGATAGAAGATGAATACCAGACCCCCTTCATATGTTCATATTTGTGATATAGTTGGTAATGCGCATCTCGTCTGCTGTCTTTGCTCATGCGGAAGAGGTGAAAATCGAGGACAAACTAGCGAGGTCCTAACTGCTCGACTTGCAGTGGCGTGCAGCTTTCTCGGAAAAAAAATTAACAACCTAACATATCATTGTAATGTTTTACGGAAATTGAACGTGCCTGAGACAGGCAGAGCTACGAGTTAGGCTAGAATTTCGATGGCATTGAGGTCGCATATGGTGACCGGCCAAAGTCAACATCCTCGCACTTCGATGAGACTAGAAAATACATCTAATAAAAATGTATTAGCCTGCATTTGGACCGGTATTATTACTGCCATCCTTTCAGGCATCATCATATAATATGACCTCTCCAAGGCTGGAGGTCTCATAATTAGGCCATGTAATCTGGCCAAAATCAGCTCCCTATTGGAGTAGTTGCAATGAGCTAACTCTAGCGCTATTATCTACGACTACTGAAACAGTCTCTTATCATTACGTACCGTCACCGAGAAGAGGCCCAGTCTATCTGGACAACTAAACTACTTGTGTAGTAGCAATATAGCGCTTAAAAATGGCCAAGACCACAGCCACCATGCGGTGCTCCAGGCATCATGTTGTACTGCTGTTGCTGCTGCGGGTACATTGGCCGTGCTGGGTATTGTGGCACGAACAGTGCTTGGTATCAGTTCATGGGATAGGGCTGGTACACCGAATGACCAGAAGCGGCACCGCCGAGGTGGTGGCCTCCCTTGTTACCTTGGCCTCCGTAAACACCCCGGCCGCTGATAACGTTGAGCTCAGCTAGCAGCGCCGCTTCTGGTTCAATGCCATGAATCCTCTTGACTTCTTTCATAACTCGCCATACCTCTGCTTCGGTCACCTCAAACAGGTGCTCCTCACCATTCCAAGTGGCCTGGTTGGGCGCCATTGCCTTTGATCGATTGTTCTCAAAATAGTGAATGAGTACACGCATATGCACTTGCTGGCATCTGCACGCTGTATCCAGTGCTGCGTACAATAGATCGAGCTAGAACAGCTGCAGCTGCATTAGATAGACGGGAGGTACCAACTCTGAGCATTTGAAGTTTCACAGGGTAAACACCACCTGATAATTGACCTTAAGAGTTGCTTTGATCCGGTTGAACCAGAAGAGGATTTCATCGGTATTAGTGTGGCTCCATAGGCGGTCCGGTTCAGCATAGCAGTTCTCAGCCTCGAGTCCTCCTGTAGCGATGTTCTGTATCACGGCTGCTATGTTGTGGTGAGCCACGATCTGCTCTCATGATCACGATCACCCGGCCGCGGCTGGGTGAGTTGCTGGCCTACCGCTGTGCCCAGGGTTGCGCCATGCTGTTGCTAGTGTGGTGGTTGATTCTCGTCGGTAATATTATCCATTGGAATAGTTGATGTTACAGAATTAACTTTGCGATATCCATTAAGTTATTCTTCACTGGAATTTGTTATGTTATGTTATGTTATGTTACAAACTCAGAAAGAGCTCGTAAGGCCCGTACGAGCCAGGAGGCTCAAAGGAATTTAATAAGGTCAAAACATTCGTTAGGTAGCAGATAAGCAGAAACATGCAATAATGTGTCACAACACTGCGAATAACCATGATGTGACATTCCATACCTTAAGTAGAACACAAGTACGAGTGAGTGAATTCTCACGCTGAAGGTCTACAGTGCACACATCAAATATAGCCTGAAAAGAAATCCTTGCTGACGTGTTCATATCTAAGCAGTGTGTCATCCCAGTGCACTACGGAGTTGTATGTCCGCTCTGTGCGCCTTCGCTTAGTTCAATTTTCAGGATAAGCGCGACGCCTATGGGAAGGCCCATATAGTTCGTCCTGTTCCCCAGTCGCATCGCCATCCTGAAGGATGTTGGTGACAGCTGGAATGACGGCTGTAAACAACAAAGACGAAGCGATTACTATGAACATCAAAGGATGCCTTTGACTCATTAGAAGAAAGGAAATGAGACGGCGACGCTCTTCATCTTCAGCAGGGTCCATAATCGACTGACGATCAGGTGTCAGTAGGCCAATTGCACATTAATAATTAGAAAGGATTCTCGCAACAAAATTATATACCGTTACATCGTGGTTCACCGTGGTTCTGCCGTGCACTTAGAAACAGGCTAGTTTGCATGCGGCTAAGCAAATGATTGTACTGAGCCGAAACCATCTGGAACCACGAGTCAGCGAAGCGGCTTAGGAACAGGCCTAATATATATTAGGTCATGCCTAGATGTACAAGCTAAAATTAGTCGACGTCATCGTTAATGTTTCAAGGAAACATATTTCAGGGCCGTTACGATCTGGGCTGTTAAATTTCCCTTAAAAGTTCAATCTATGTGAATATTTTATTATAGGACTGTTTTCCAAGTTGGCTACAATGCCCCCTGGGTGATGATTCCACTCAATGTCGGCGGCAGTGTTGTGAGCTCCCACCCAGCAGCATCATGTGCTTAACGTTTCTAAAACTTTCCTTTCTTAAGTGCCTTGGATAGAGTAAGTGAACCGCTTAAGGTCCTGAAAGTTTGCAAAAGGCCCTCGCGCTCCATTGTCGTAACTAAGTGACGCAGAAATAGGCTAACTTAGCAAAGTGTCAGCAGACGCTAACCTCCCAGGACCTGATTAGCCATTTAGGTGAAACTTATCGGTCCTGGTAATGAGTGATTGATTGATTGATGATAAGTTACTCTGAACTCGTAAGGCCCGGTACGAGCCAGGAGGCTCACGGACAGCGAAGCAAAAGCAGACAAAAGACAAAGAAGGGGAAAAAGAGGTAAAAAACGTCAGAAAAATTAGATAATAAAGAAAAGAGAAAAAGAACAAACGGTAAAGAAGAGGAACTGTTGAGGTACACTATATCAATTCGCCTGCCCAAGATCTTCTCATACACCGAATCTCATGAAGCGTTCTGGCCAGATTGCGCTGGTTATTCAAGCTCATGATAGCGATCATGTTTCCCCCCAAAACGTCCCCAGCTTGCAACAACTCTGGCCTTATGCTCTCATAAGCTGGACATTCCATGAGGACATGATATTCATCCTCAACCACGCCACTCTCACACATAGGGCAACAGCGAAGTGCTCTAACTCTCCCATTCGGACGGTTCACCTCAACAGCCCAGCAACAAAGATAAGGCTGATGTGATGTGTGTGAGGAATATATCCCTCCATGTGCTTCGAGTCTCCCATCATGATATCTACACAATTTAATGCCTGGTTAAGGCCTCATCCTACTCTGCAAACCCTTCACAAGTTTAGCAGTGTCCACCCGGTAGGCTGACAAGGCATTAACTTTCTCCCTATATCTGTAATAGCAAAATGTCCAACCAGGTCACAACCCATGATTCTCAGGAGATGAAGCATCTGGGCACCCCAGGTCTCACCCTGACAATTCTTGAGAAGGGCTAGCCTCAACTCTTCCCTGAAAACCCATTAGTAAATAAATCCACGTGCATCAACCAACTTATTCCAGAAACGGAAAACTAATTTAGCCCAGAAAACCTGAAGCGGGTATTGATCAAACTCGCTGAAGAGTAAACTATTAGGTGCAACCTTGACACCTGCTAGCGCATGCAAAAAGGATTGTTGTAACCATAGGACCCTTGAGTGCCTTCTCAAAGCAGCCACACCCCGTGCTCTCCTCAGCCCTTAAAACTTCTAAGAGTTTCTGAGGGCCCCAGACCTGGACCCTATAAGAGAGAAGGGATCTAATTTGCGTGTCAAAACATTTCAACCCAATCCTAGGTAGCAAAAGGCCCTGTCGTCTCAGCTTATGGGTAGACGCATACATGGCCCGCTGTCCCACCTTAAAAGAGCTCCTTGGTATAAGAGACAAAAGGAGTGTTAGGCCCATAATAAATACCTAAATAGTGAGCTCGATCCACTACCTCTATTTGCCTGTAAACCATGACCCCATCTTCATGACTAGCCATCTTAAAAGGTGGCAACTTCTTCAACCGTCTTAGTATCTCAGGGGTGGGAGATACCTCTAAAATCTCAGTTCTCTTGACATTCACACGCATCCGAAAAGCTTCACACAATCTACACCATCTACTTGATTTTCGCCCTGGTAAGCTAACTGTTTCCACGATGACCGCTTAGCTTAGCCAAAATCTCAGCTAAGTGTCATAGAAAGAGGCCTAGTAATAGTAAGTCACGGCAGACATATGCATCTGGACTCAAAATCTGTGTGCCCAAAAGGCGTATTAAGGCATGTTCGGATATGACTATGGTTTGATCTTAGCTGTATTTCAGCTGTTATTAAACCAGTGGGCATGTTTTGATTGATTTTGTATTGGAATTTGGGATTCCTTTTTCTTATGGAGAACTAGGTATTTAGGTTTTTTTATGGTGCCTAAGAGGCGGCCTCCTTAAAGCCGGAAAAGGGGCATCCTATGACCTGTAGGCCTGTTCCTTAGCCGCTCAGCTGAACTGGGGTTCCAGATGGTTTTGGTTCCGTACAGTTATATGCTTAGGAGCGTGCATATTTGCCTGTTTCCAAGGGCCCCCCACTTGACGATTTTGGGGTTGACCTTAGCATGAAGCGCCTTCATGGGGCCCTGTCCCCTATGTATGTATACATATGAATGTATGGATGAATAATGGGTGTAGGAACCTCAAGTCAGCTAAGCGGCTTAGGAAGAGGCCTATTCGTTCCTGGCTATGGGATGGTAAAGCTTGCGTGTTTCTGCTGGCTTGAGGGAGGGAGCACGTGGCCGGGCAGACGGACAAAGCCATGTCCCCCCGCCTGCGCTGTGGTTCAGCCTGGTCCGAGCCACCGGTGCTCGTCTTTGCAGGGTGAGTGAACCACAGTGTAATGGTCTCGGATCATTTGCTTAGCCGCATGCAAGCTAGCTTGTTTCTAAGTGCAACCACAAATGTAACGGTATATAATGCAAACAACATTATTTGCAATAATTCTTCCTAATATTTTAATGTGCGATATGCTTACTTTCACCTGATCGTCGGTCGATTATGGACCCTGCTGAAGATGAAGAGCGTCGCCGCCTTATTTCCTTTCTTCTAATGATTTTGATGTTCATAATTCTCACTTCGTTTTTGTTGTGCCGTCATTTCAGCTGTCGCCAACATCCTTCAGGATGGTGTTGCGGCAGCGGTACAGGACGAACTATATGGACCTCCCCATTGGCGTCGGTCTTATCCTAAAAATCGAATTAAGCGAGGACGCACCGAGCCGACATATAACTCCTTAGTGCACTGGGATGACACACAGTTTAGATATGAACATGTCAGCAAGGAAATCGGCCATATGACATGCATGCTAGCAATGATGTGTGCACCATAGACCTTCAGCGTGAGAATTCACTTGGACTATGCATCGGAAAGTAGCAGGTGTACATTGCTCTGTTTCCTATCATCCTATTTGTGAAGTAAGTTCGTCCATTTGTAGACGCTTACAGCACAATGTACCCGGGCCTCCGAAGGACTTGAATGAGAGGGTGGAGGTTGCTGCTGCCCTTGAGGCAATGGGAAGTTTGGACAACACACCTGGGATCTCCCTTCTGCTGTCCATCCTCTCCTTTTCCCTCTCTTCTCCCTCCCTTACTTCTCCACCCCTCAGTCCCTTCTCCCTTCTTGCCTTCTCCCTCCATCTATTCTCCCCCCATCTACCATCTCCCTCACTCCTCCCTCCCTCTCTACCCCTTCTCTTTTATGTCCTTTCACATTCCTTCTCTTTTCCTCCTTCGTCCCTTTCTTTTCCCTCCCCTCCCTGCCTTCTTTTTTCTCGGGATCCTTGCTTGAGATAGACACATTAAGTCCTTTCTATAGGAACTTGGGAATGGTTCAATCTCCATGCCTCATGTGTATTTAAATGTTACAAATCTGCATGCCATACTCACCAATAGTGTGCAAGTTTAAAATGTGATGCTGTGCTACTCCCCTGAGCAGTTGCCATTAGATAGCGTGGGCAGAAATGGTAAGTTTGACCTCTAGAGTGAACAATAGGCCGGCAGCGATTGCAACAGTCTGATTGAAATGTTTTATGGCTTGCATACATTGAGAATACCGAAAGCAGCGAGGGGGATGGCAGCACAAGTGTATCAGAGTGCAGCAGCGGCCTTGGTGAGGAGAATGGCACGTGGCATGTGCGGCAGCGGCACGTGGCACGTGGAGGGAGCGAGGGTGAGGCAGTGCCACATGGGGGAAGAGGGCACAGAGTGGGTTCACATTTGAGGGTCCTGAATCAAATGAAGCTCCTCCTCGCACCGTGCCTTCTGCTCATAGCACCGCGCCAGCATGCGAGCAATCCACTGGTCACGTGGTTGTCTGGCTTCTTCACCCTATGGAAAATCTTGCTGAAGAACTCACTTGAAAGTCCCGTCAGCCAAAATGTCCTGGTTCCGCTGCTCCTGCTGTGTGATGCCATCAGTAGGCACCTTGCAGCTTCTCCCAAAGCTTGTAGATATTGTCCCTCATTCGCTGCTTCTCCTTCATGGCCAGTGCTTGCTCCTTCCTGGAAGACCTTTGTTCTCTAGGTGGGCCTGTAAGGCCCTTCTAGCTGATCACATGGGTTGGGACAACTTCAAAACTCAATGCGATTTTTGTGCATGGGCTGTTTAAACCAAAACAAAGTCACATGTGTTTTAAAAACGGTCGAAAACATGTACTTGGTTTTGTCGAAACATGCTAGGTGCTGCTTTCCTACGAGGGCTCACACGGCGACTTACACCACCTTTACACTTACCTCGAGGTAGCAGCGTCGGCACCACCATCAGTCCCCTAACGCCAGGTACCACCGGCACCTGCCCCGCTCGCATCAAAACGCATATTGAAGGAAGAATGTGTCCGCAGCCTCAGGGTTATCTCACAGGGGAAGACCCTGTGCTGCATGGCCGTTGCAATCTTTTTCATCTGTATCATCATCGCTCTCAGACCCGTCTCCACTGTCATGACCGTGCACATCCTCTCCAATCCTCAAGTCAGGTTCATCATGCCCGGCAAACTCCTGATATCCGCGACCGAGTTCATCTGCTACATCCTGAGTTATTATTGTTGTTACGTTTGTTACGTTTGTAACGTCTATCCCTTGTGTGCCTAATAATTTCAAATTGGGTTGGCGGGTTGCCGGCGACGTGCTGTGTTGCTTGGTTTGGCTCTTTTGCCATTTTGTGTATTTATCTTACGCCTCTTCCTCTCTGTTGTTTCACTGTACTGGTCTCGAAGCTCCTGGTCTCGAAGCTTCCCCATTTCATACCCACAGGAAAATAGTCATCTGCAACGTGTTTCTATTGGCACAAGATGAGTTTGCTTTTCTTGTTAGGTGTCGCAGATATTCCAAATGTAAATGCTGCTAGGGGGCAAGTAATTACCAGATTCCAGTGGTACTGCTAATCGGTCTGGACGGAATTATTGCTGTAAGGACGTTAGGCCCGCAGAGCCGCGCGTCCTCTCGTCCAACGGACAAGGCCTTATGGACCTATCGAAAGCAGCCAAATAGGCTGCGCAAAACCTAAAAACGGTCTTGTTAAATACCACCTAAATTACGGTTGATTTCTTGAGTTGGTTAATATTACGACTTAGGGCCCTATAGGGACCGCACTTCGTAACAATTGAGTATCTCGACATGGCAGAATTCGCCATCAATAACAGCAAAAGCGAGGCTACCGGCTATGCGCCCTTCTACCTGTTATATGGTACCAATCCGCGCATGCCGCTGGATTTTGGCCTCCCACTCACGACCAAGCATCCCGCTGTCGATGAGCTTGCTGACGCGTTCAAGGAACGCATAGACAAAGCCAGGAAGTGCTTGCATGCGGCAAACCAACACCAGGCTCGGTACACCGATAGGCACACCGACGTCCTGCACACTTCCAGGTTGGGCAGCAAGTCCTGCTCAATTCTAAGAACTTCTCGTTCTGAGCACCCAATGCGAAAGGACGTGGAAAGTTCATGCCCAGATTCATTGGCCCTTTCCCCATCCTAACTCTGGTGGGCGAAGCCGCGGTAAGACTGCAGCTTCCGGCTAATTTGCGAATGCATAATGTATTCCACGTTTCACTGCTGCGTCCTTATATGCCAAGCAGTAACGCACCACCTCCCCCGGCCATACCTGTGGAGGAAGGCGAACCACTATGGTTCGCAGAGGAAATCCACGCTCACTGAGCTACACGCAACGGACGACGCCAGATCGTCGAGTATCTGGTTCGCTGGCGCGACCATGGCCCGGAATACGATTCCTGGGAAACGGCCCAAGACTGCCGTCGCGGTTGCCCTGAGGCACTCCAGGCGTATCACGTGAAGCTGTACGCTAAAGGTGTACCGCTACCCTAAGAGGTCAACCCCTCCTTAGTCTTCCTAAGCGCTTTCCGGGACGGATTCGCGTTCAAGAAAGGGGGAATGTAAGGACGTTAGGCCCGCTGAGCCGCGCGTCCTCTCGTCCAACGGACAAGCCCTTATGGACCTATCGAAAGCAGCCAAATAGGCTGCGCAGAACCTAAAAACGGTCTTGTTAAGTACCACCTAAATTACGATTGATTTCTTGAGTTGGTTATTATTACGACTTAGGGCCCTATAGGGACCACACTTCGTAACAATTGCGCAATCATCCATAGATATTGGCACATTTTCATGCATTCTTACTGGCGTGCTTGGTATAAATTATTCATCGGCGAGGTGTTGGGGCCCATACTTAGAGAAAGTGTCCAGAAGCGACATCTCGATACAGGAGTAAAGCGGCCTTATGGGGACCCGCTCATAGCTCTGCTCCCCTGAGCAGTTGATGTTAGATATTGTGCACCCAGCACTAGCTCTCATTTGGTCTTTGGTGCAGAGTATAATATATATTAGGTCATGCATAGGTGTACCTACATAGGGCTAAAAGTAGTTGCCGTCGTGGATTATGCTTCAAGAAAACATACGTCAGGACCGATCTTAACTGCTAAACCTCCTTTAAAAATGTAATTTATGTCTTCTTTGAGAATACAGTTTGTGTAAATATGTTAATATATGACTGTTTTTCTAAGTTGGCTACAATTTCCCCTATGTGATGATTCAACTCAAAGTCGCCTGCGGCAGTCTTGTGAGCTCCCACCCAGCAGCATCATGTGCTATATGTTTGTTAAACTGTCCTTTCTTAAGTGTCTGATGATGTAGAAAGTGAGCCGCTAAAATAGCTCCTGGAAATTTGCAAAAAGCCTTCGCGCTCCACTGGCTCCATTTCTGGACAGCCTAAGTGTCGTAACTAAGTGACTCAGGAATAGGCTAATACCTAATTGTCAGCTAAGCCGCTAAGCTCCCAGGACCTGCTTAGCTCGTCCTCTCGGCCAACGGACAGTAGGCCTTATGGACCTTTTTTAACACAGTGAAAAGACTTTACTATGTTATAATTAGTATTACTATAGTAAATAGTATTTCTTAAATACTACCTAATTGTGGGTTGAAATTCTTCGAGTAGTTATTACCAGCTTAGGGCCCTATAGGGACCAAGCGTCGTAACAGGTTGCCTGTTGTTGGACAGTTTACCAAAATTTTGTTACATTATCTTTTATAATGTGTTTCGTGTAGACATTCGTTCTGCACTAACTGTTCTAGTTTTGCTTGGGGTTGTTTTGTCCTACAAATGTTGAGATGCTTGGGGCATTGGCCAGATGTTCCCCTTGACTTAGATCTCAAAGATCATGTGAATTTCTTGGCTTCTAGAGAGATTTGTATTTGCTCTGTCATGTTTACCTTGGAGGAACGCTTCAAAGAAGAATGGTTAAGCTCACGTCTGCTTACCCAACCGCGTGAGTTTGTTTCTGATTGTGGTAAACTTGGCGTGAAAATGTGTAGGCACACTAACTGGATGGGTATGCCGCTGCATGGTGCTAGCTACATCCCAATGCCTGTCTACACATCCCTTCTTCGTTTCGTCTTGGTGCTTGGGCTTTTGAAGTAAACCACCCTAATGGTCGGCCAAGAGAGCAACGCTGGTGCCGTGTTTGCAATAATGCTGATTCTGTGGAAGATGAGTACCAAATGATGGAATGTCCTGCCTATGAAATCCGTGCCGATTTTGCTACCTAGGAGTGGGACAAGGCTCAACGATGCTTCAGATTATTTCAGATCACGATCAATTACGCCTTGCTCGGGTTATTCATAGCATCCATCAAAGATGTGTATCGCATTGGCAGTACTTTACCTTGTCCTGCAGTACGTTTTTATTTCACCAGTTTTTCTTTTCGCTATCTTTTTTACTATCACTTTCCTTATTTTACTGCTCGTTCTTGCGGTCCTTTGAGCCTCCTGGCTCGTACGGGCCTTATGACCTCTTTCTTAGTTTGTAACATCACATCATCATCATCATCATCATCATCATCATCATCATCATCATCATCATCATCATCATGTTACATCATCCAAACTACAGTATAAAGTTGGGCAAAAACGTTTTGCTAGGAATAATTACGTTATGATTGCTAATAGGTTATTTCTATTCGGATTAATCTTGACGGATTTGGCCCTAATCCGTTGCGTATGAAAACATATGCATGAGTTAGAAAAGACAAGGGTGGATTAGCCGGATTCGAGCAAATTATGTAATGTGGTTCAGATCTGTGACGCCTATGATGTGTGAGATCCCACGTATCTTAAAGCCATACGTATAGTCTGATTCCCGACTGGGAGACCTTGCTGGGTCATGTGTCGGGCCATACATGGAACCAGAATATACATGGGATCCCACATATACTGAACGTCACAAAGGAAAATGAGCTTTCCAAAAGCTCCAACCAATGGATGAGAGGGTCAGAGATGGTGAAGGTGGGAGGGAGGAAGAGAGGGAGACAGCGAGAAAGTGAGAGAGTGTCTCATTCACGGCCTTCCTCCCTCCTTAACTGCATCTCTCCCATCCTTCGTACTTCCCCTCCTCTCTCCCTCCCTTGGTCCCTCCCATACATCAAGTTCAACGTGGCTTGTCACGTTCCCTGACTCTCCCCCCACAAAAATATCCCTAACATTACAGGAAACAGTAACTTAATGTGTAATGTAAAAGCACTATAACATCGAACGTGATGTAAAGGATAACTTAAGGTTGCGAATGGTGTAAACCTATGATCCTCCCCACATTATCCCAAAATGTATTCACAAATGACAAATTCCTGCGAAGCTGTTTGCTGCAGTTCACTATGAATTTTTAAGAGCTTACATAGGCTGTTACATATGCTACAAAATTCACATTGCTGCCGATCCGCCAAAACGGTAAGCTGTCCAATTTACAAAAAAAGTAGCATCTATGACTCAGAGACTCGATGAAAATAGTGTTGCATGGATTAATCTTTTAATATTGGGTTGATTTGTGTCTGCTCTGGATGCACGGGGCATTGTGCCCGAAGGGCGTGAGCTGCCCTTGAATATGGCCCGGAACAAGCGGTTGGGGTTGTCCTTACGCATCTCTAACAAAAGAATATCGCAAGAACTCGAGGAATATTGCAATTGAGATATTAAAAAATTATATATTAATATTAAAATATTGCAATTGAAGGAATGAAGTCTAGATGTTCAGAGCTTTTAAGACCATAACGTGCCAGTAGGCTCATTAGGCCTGTTTCTGCAGGCCCGAAACCAAATCTACGGCGTTCCTTCGCCGTAGCTTGTCCTATGGTCGTCCAGTACGGCAAATCCTAGCCTTCCAGGAATTTTTCTATCCTCGCTTTGACAGCTTAGAATGTCCTATGCCGTCGATAGAGGTAATGGAGCTGGTGGAGCTAGTGGAGCTTCTCTAATTTTCTAAGACGGCAACGCAGCCTTTTTAATATTAATTAATGCCAAGGAAGCTTGAAAGGCAGACACATGACGTTCCTAGCATGCTGAAATCGTGATGCGGTAGAACTATAAGTGTTTTATTGTTAGTCTGCAAAGAACTCACAAAATCGTCATCGTCGTTAAAGTACTCAAGGACCGTCGCGGTATTCAGCAACTTAATATCTTAGTAACAGGATCCACCCGCGCATAGTGGCAGATATGAGCAGTTATATGTTAGAAAAAGGAGGTTATCAACGGACCTCAGATGCGGCAAAGCACCTGGCTGTAGATATCATTTCACTTATATTTATATATCTAAAATATGGGGCCATATCGGTATCTAAATATCATTTTTTCGTATCTAGAAGCGGTGTAGGGGGCCGATCTGGATATCTAGATGCAACTTACTGGGTATTTAAATGCGGTTAGGGGGGCCGGTCTGAATATCTAGTTGCGAAAAAGGCGGCAATTTGGATATGTAGATATGGAATGATAGATGATTCTGAAAATGCTCCAAACTCGAACGAAGCCTGGTGCAGGTTTTACATCCACTTCCTCAGTGGCTAATGTACATGCATACGTACACTGGCACAAAGATTATTGCAACGCCCAACTTATGGACACTCTCACATAAACCTTAAGAGCCGGACCTGTATCAGACCTCTTTCAGCATGGCCATGATGAATACATATGCTAAGGTCCACTGATCAGTATGGATCAATGTTGGATTCCTTTGGGTACGCAGTGTTCCATTATGGTCTACCTTCCATATCCCTGCACACATTAATACAACTGTAATCATGCAATATTATTATGTACTGTTTAAAAATGGAGTCTAATTGCATGTCAGATATCTATTTACCTATGCATCACCTTGACTTCTGCGAGGCATGGCCCAGGATGTTGCACCTGGAATGCTTCCAATACGACCAAAACATGATGCAAAACGATCGATGTTGGGTCCCATATAGACCACCACGCGCCCATGGGGCTTGCCCGTCCGTGGCCCCCAGGACAGTTGGCCCTTGTTCGACCTCTTTTTAAGGGAATGGTGCGACCATGTACAAAAGACAATCGCTGATGAACGAAGCACACTGGCCACCTCAATACTTGAGCAAACCAATTTTAACCAACAGCCGCCTTCAGAGGCAAGGTTGCTTGACTAATATGATGTGCGTTGTACTCCTCGGCGCAGCGGTTGAAGAAAAGACCTATCATCATCATCATCATCATCACATGCAATGGGGTCATTCTCTTCACTGCCGCCATGTGAGATTTTTGCTGTAAAAACAAGGCAAGTCACGCATGAAAGGAGATACATATTAGGCTCAGCCTCAAGGATTACATCCAGTCACATTAGTACCCATTTAAGATGTTTTGTATTCATCTGGTCTTCTTGAACTGTGTTTCTGAGTATGGGTTCCAGGTGCTGCGCTGTGCTGACAAGACTTCCACCACTTCCACTGTTAAGCGTGGCGAGGAACTCATCTGGAACACAACATTAGAGCTCGAGATGGAGGCTATTTCTTAACTGGTTTGGCCCTCATCAAAGTGTGGTGCAGCACGCGGGCAGGCACGTTCTTTTGAAGCAGAGGTGAGTTACATCAAATATGTGTGGACAGGATCATGGTAATTGCCAAACTGAAGCCCTATATAATCCACCCAATGATGTGTATGGCAGAACTGGGATGAAGCGGTCGTCATGAACTATTACCCCGACAACACTGCCATAATCGCAACCATCGATAGGGCCCTGTCAGATGTGAGTATTATATTGATGTACATGATGTGGCTAAGATGCGAAGTATAGTTAAACCACAATTTCTATAAACTTCTCACCTTTTGTTAAAAGATATGGATGTTAGTCACATTTTAATAATACATCGAAAGCTTTGCAGTTTAGGTTATGTTCCTTCTGTGGAAACATATATTTTACGTATATTCTGATGACTCCATACAGGTCCAGATGGCGTTGACCAAGGATATTGGACCTGAAGCAGGTGGTTGCGTGCGTCCACACACATTTGGCACTTTGTAACTCTTTAGGTGCAGGGGGTCCAGCATGGTGAGGGCTACATGCACCTGCCCAAAGCAGTGGCCGCCCATCAGTGTTACAACATTGGAGGAGCTTGTAGAACCACACGAGGAGGGCTCCAGGGAGCCAAGTGATGATGGTGAGATTTTGCTAAGATGGGAGGCAGCTTACAGTGCGTGTGGGAAAGGGAAGCCTTGCTTGTGTATTTTCCAACATTCTGTATGCACCTGTTGCCATAAACAAAAAACATGTGAAATTGGCATATATAAAACCGAGTAAAACTGTGCAAATTCCAGCACTGTCAGAGGAGGAAGTGGAGGAGGCTGCTGTCAACCAGCATGCAGATTTTAATGCTGGGCTGGTCCTTGCGGATGAGTTCTGAAGATGAAACTTCTGGTCAGGGTGAGGAGGAGACGCAAAGGGCAGGCGCCACCAGCATGCCTGCTTCAATGGGAGGCGGAGGAGGATTCAGTTCAGCTGGGAGGGGTGAGGGGCCTGTAGCAGGCGTGCAGCATGTGTGTGGCCGCAGGGCAAGACGGGACCCTTTGCTATCTGCCATGCGGGAGTTCTGTCGACGAGTTAATGCCTGCATTGCACGGCAGGGGCGGGACCGTGTAAATGGCCGTTTCTTTGGCCAGGATATTCGTGATAACGTCGCACGGCTCTCATTGGACAAGCAGGATCATATTTCCGACGATGACTATGTTGCAGTATTAGAAGAGGCAAGAGGGAAGACTGTGGCGAGGATCGCATTGGTGGAGGGCCTCCTGCGCACAACCACAGCATCCACAGGCAAGCACAACGTTGAGGCAATGTCGAGGTTAGCAGTTGACGACCCTGCTGGGAGCTTATGCTACGAGTCCTCCGTCCGATTGACCAAGGTTTGTTATGGGCAGGTGTTACCGACAGTAACACTTGGGGGTTCAATGTCTTCCTCTTGCCCTGCACACTGCTATGCAGATAAGGTATAGGCTGCCTTGCTTCCTGCAGCCATCACACAGTTCGCAACCCCAATGACCATTGGGGTACTGAGCACTTGGTGAGCATTGTACCTGGACCAGATCCTGAAGATGGGAGCCAGGTGATGCTTGATGCTCAAAGCTTACAGGTGTGCAGAAATCGATTGGAGAGGTAGGGTTAGGGTCAATCAGTAAGTAATTAGTGATGAATGATAAATGAGAAGATGCGGTATGATATGATATGAAATGAAATGAAGGTCCCAAACCAGGGCTTGTGCATTACAGTTAAGATTTGCTTGGGAGCAAGAATTGACTTTCAGGTTTTCATGTGGGCAAATGCATGTCACAATACCATCACCTGCCTCTGAATATTATCTGAAATTGTACTTAAAATTTAACATCATATGGTAACAATGTCCTTCAATATTTGTCTTCCTGGGTATCACAGGAGGTGCAAGCCCACTGCCGCAATTATGGATGGCAGCTGGATGGTGACGAGGGCCTGGCAGACGAGGATAATGTTAAATGGCGAGCTCGGAAGCAGGGTTCTTCAAGGGGGTAGCTCTTTGTTCCGGGGTTCCCTGGAGCCCTAAAAATTCTTGTCCGGGGGGGTCCCCGGAACTCTATGTCGTTACGCCCAAAAACACAGGAAGCTGTGCCTCACACTGGAACATTTTCCCTGGGTTCCCCAGAGCAGCCCCAACATTTTTCCGGGCATTTCCCTAAAAACTAAAAACTCTCTGGGTCCTGTCCGGGGTGAAGAAAGGCAGGAAATTCCAGACAGCCACGGCAGCACAAGTTGGAGGAGCATGTACCACTTGATGCAGTTCAGGCTGTAGATGAAGCTGTGCGGGTGCAACGCCAATCCATGAGTGGCCGTCGGATCATGGAACCAAAGTTTAGCTATGGGCATGGGGTTGTTTCCTTGATTAAATGGGAATGAATTTGAATACCCCCAGCCATAGGCAGATCACCCATTTTTTCCCAGTGCACCCAGAAAAACTTCATGAGGCATGTTTTTTCTGCTCCCGGAAAGCTGTGCTTTGCCTGGCCGAAATTTTCCAGGGATCCGTGGAACATACCCAACAATTTTATGAGCATTTTCCTAAAATTCTAAAAATTTCCAGGTTCCGTCTGGGGTGAAGTACCCTGGGCACCACATGCCAATGGCATGGCATGGCAGCAGCACTGCATGCCAGCAACACTGCAGGCCAGCTGCACCATGCACCAGTGGCACCACATGCCAGCAGCACCGTGTGGCAGCGGCTCCACGTGGCAGCTGCACCATGTGACTGCTGCACCGTGCAGCAACTGTATCGTGCAGCAGCAGCACCGCATGATAGCATCCTAAACTTGCATTCTAAAATCACATTTTGAGATGATTTGGCAACTTACTTAAGCGAGTAATGCTTACCTTTCACGAGCAGGATGGCAAAGGTGATATTGGCAATCCTTTTACGTAAAGATCCAACAATTTGCTGAAGCTCCAATAATTGGCAAGCAAAGAAATATGTATTCTATACATACTGCAGGCTATAAATAAATGGTAGCTATGATAGCAGATACTCATTGCTGTACGATACAGATTAGCTGTCAACTGAATGTTGTAAGGATTTTTCATGTTTGACCTGTTAACAAGCCGTTCACTAGAAAATATTATCAAGAGCACAATTAAACCTTTAGGGTTGTTTCCTGCAGGGCTGGCCAGTGCCTTGAAGGATACATAATAACTACATGAAACAAAAGACCAAAATTGCTAAAGAGTTCAGAAAATGCTTTAAATAGCCTAAAATTTGTCTACCAGAAATTAAATAGCCTAAAATTGACTAATAGAAATAAAGTGGATTTTCTGTTGTGGTACAGATGAAATGTCCCTTCTTGCTCATAGGATGGGAGCCTATGGGTTTGAGCTTAACAAGCTACATTTAAAATGGTGATACAGCATGCAAACAAGACAGCTGTAACAAAGTAAGCTGGTGTGTGTAGATGCGAGTATCAGCTATGATGGAGGTTTAGGTGTCTTCGTTACAGAACATGTAAGATTAGATGTGATTATGAAGTCTTACTTATACATTCGCAGGTTTGGTTGAGGAAATGTATGAACAATGTCCATTTGGGTGTTTTTTTTGTGTTCCAGATGCAGTGTGGGGGCTACCTAAAGTATGTAGGTACAGCTGTAATAGTTTTGAAATGCAGCAGAAATTGGGTATTTATTAACTAAATGTGTCAAGCAAGGCCCCCTCTGGTATCTAGATGCGACTGGAACAGTATCTAGTGCAGGAATAGGGGCCATCTATGGTATCTGGATGCGGTATATATTGTATCTAGATGCGGCTAAAGGGGGGGAGTCAAGATATCTAGATGCAGCAACTATAATATCTAGATGCAAAAAAGGGGGGTCGAAAGGTATCTAAATGCGACTGGAACCGTATTTAGATGCGGCTGCAAGCTAGATGCCGGCCAGGTCCCACCACCACCACTAGATGCAAGACGTGGCAAGTTTGTGATACCCTCCGGAGACAACAGAGCAGGAATGTGGCTCAAGTGCGAATTTGAAAGAATGAATGGCTCAAACTGTAGTTTTGTGCCATTTGTAGACGCGATGAAAGAAGCAGGCAGAAATATGAAGCTGCGGTCATACGGTGGTGTCACTATCTGCTACTATGACATTGCCTCCCGCCTGTGGGGGCACGTTTTCCAAGGAAAACAAATATGTTCTGCACCGCCTGCTGCATATCACACCGAAACTAAAATAAGTACCATGTAATGACAGTGGCCAAAGAATAGTATTGCTAAATACAAATTAAAATACGATCAGTAGTATAAGCAAAAGCACTATGTACAGTGTCGTGACATGCGGCGTGTCGAACATAATGCGTGCTAGGTCGCAATTAAGTTTACCTTTCTTTGGTTAATGGGTCGCTACCTTGGTACAATAGCGACTCACGAACGGTTTTCCGTAGATTGATTAAATTGTGCGCGCATGGCGACTTTGGATGAAGGACAGGCGTGTGCGCGTTTCGTATATTCCGAGGCCACGTCGATCGACGTAGGGCCCATCTGGAGGCTTTGCCGCTAATAAAAGTGATGAGAGCAACTGAAGAACCCGTCAGTTGGCTCTCAAAGCAATTCTTTGTGAGCGACAAAGACCTTTCAGAAATTAAGATCATACTGTAACTGTCAATCAAGCTTAACCACCAAGTCTGCCGCCCCGACCCGAACTGGTCACTTTAACCGACGATCGACACTGGTGTGCCCTGAGCTACGCATCAAGGCTCTGTCCACCACCCGGTAGGTGGACAAGAGGACATCCCTTCTTTCGTGGAGTCCAACACCTTCGTCTCGAGGGGAGTCGTGTGGCAAAAGCTACTTCCTCAAGTGACGGTACGGCACTACTTGTGTTCGTTTTACAGTACTTTGTCGTGACAACAGGTAAATGAAATAAAATGATTAAAAACGCATAGATAAAATTTTGTAATAACTTTTACAGATTTCATTAGTAGAATTATAAGCCTTGCCTTTCAAGCATTTTCCTTATAATTTCAGCATTAGCTTTAGCAGGATTTAAACCTTTTGTACAATTCATGATTGTATGGCATCTATACAGCAGCTTGAAAGGATCTTCTAAGGCATCAAACCTTTCGCCACTTGCTTCATCCCCTATGCGAGAGACCCCCTATCAGATAGGGGCTGCTAGGCTAGCAGAAAATGGCCTATCCGGGCACGTATCTGCTACCTAGCTTTAGGCTAGCAGGGGACCTGCTAGGTAGCAGGGCCGGGCTAGCTGCTAGCCTATCCGATAACCCCTGGATATGTGTCTGCAAGGCTATCTGCTAGAATACTGATAGCTTTCTGCTATATAGCTGCTAAGCCTGCGAGTTTGGTGTAAACTTTCTCGATATTATAGATCTGCCCTACAGATTTGCATTTCAGATATGTCCAGCTATGCAGCTGGGGCCATCACATGCTAAAAATGCCATAATGGATGGGCAGTTGTTGTCATGTGACACGAAAGGCATACAGATTTCCGATATTCATGAACTTCAGCATCCATGAAATCGGCCATGTCAAAGTTAAAGAAAGTAACTTTGATTATTATCATCATGACAACATTGATATATGTCAATGTCTTCCATGCTAACAGGCCTGACTTGCATATGTTTACAAGGTCATCTATCTGGGCGTGGGGAAACGTCTATATTTGCATCTACATTGTTTCTGGCTTCTGCCCGATGGTGGGTCGCACTTTAGAGATAGGATCCCCACAACTTATCATTCGAAATTCTCATAAGAATCGTTAATTTAAAGCTATAAATTATAACAAAATTAGGTGAATGATGAGGATTTGATCACATATATAGGGTGTTCATCGGGCAGAAGCAATAAGTTCGGCAGGGAAGCCTAAATATTTTTGGCGGGAAATATTTAGTCTTGATCTGATACCTAGCAGGCCTAGGTATCCGGCTAGGCTAGCAACTCAGACCTAGCAGGATGTTAGCAGGTGCTTAGCAGGTCCCTATCATAGCTTAGCAGGCCTAGCAGGCAGTTGGCCCCCTAGCGGCCGATGCTGATAGGGCCTTGATAGCCTATCAGCATCGGCTGCTAGGCTATCTGCTAGGGGGTTTCTCGCATAGGGATCTCTTGAATCAGCCAGCCATCTATAATGGAGTCTGGAGTAATATAGCAGGACCAAGATATTTTTCTCCGTTCCACCAGTAACTCGGGCAAGAGGTACAACAGGCATATAATATACATATATATATATATATATATATATATATATAATATCGTATAACCCATAAAAAGTTTCTAGAACTTCTACAGATTGCAAACGGTCCTCTCCCTGCTCTACTGGAGCATCAATTTTAAGCCAAGGCGCTATAGAGCCTTGGCTTAAAGCACACTGAGCATAAAAATGGGTCAAATCAGGAACTAAATCTTTTAATTACACTCATATGAGGGAGGGTGTATATTTTAATGTCACCTGAAATTTTGTCTACAGCCTTAGTACAAGCAAGAGTGTTAGTTCCATCTGTATTCATCGCACATCTACCACAAATTCCCGCATGGCAGGATCTCCGATAGGATCAAGTATCCAACAGGGGTCAGGGGTATGCAACTCGACCGTTAATTACAGTTATTTTGGCAGATTGGGTCAACGTCCACCTTACGACCCCAAAAATTTTCACGCTTGTAATTCTTACAAAGACGATATTTATTTTACCTGTTGTTTGATCTACATATGAAGTCAACAGAGCAAAACAAACTGTCGGGATACAAATAAGCAAGCCGCGTTGTGTCTCGTTGAAGCAAAAAATAAAAAAGTTACATGTAAATGTTGAGAATGAGCGACACACGGTGATATACCAGGGAAATGAGAAAGAAGTAATACGGCCGGGGGCCGGGCGCTTTCCTTTCTAACAGTAAAATACCATACCGATCGAAATGTGAATGCAGTAAGACGGATTAGCGACTTCTGGTCACTGGGCGTATTATGGGTGGGCCGGCATTTAACGTGTTTGTGGTGTCGCTGAGCTAGAACCTGCCGGATTAGCTACCCAGGGACCTTCATTAACATCAAAATTGTTCCTGGATATCAACAAATAGTTATCGCATCTTAGGATTAGGGTCGAACCATGTGCGGCAGCTGTAACTTACTTTTTGGCACCCGTCGCACCATCCTTTACTGTTAAATTGTCCATCAGCCGGCATTAGTACTTAATGGTGATTATAGTGCCCTATGGAAATGCTTCCGACACTCTGCCCTTCCGAGATTTCAGGTTGTCGGCTGACATGACTCCTGGTTCCCACAGTGTGTGGCGAGAGGGCCATTGTGAACTGCCGTACATCCTGCGTAGCTAGGGACCTTCTGTTACTCATGTCCTGCCCCCAAACGAGATGCCATGTGAAGGCGCTCATTATTGATAAGGGAACTTTCTGTCGCAGCTTTGACAGATCTCATATCATCAGAGTTTGGCACCATGCCATATGCACATGATTACCCCCATGTCAGTCCATGCGTTCGTAACATTTCTGATTAAATGGCTCAGGTATTTGTCGTGGCCACTTTATTAGATTGCCTCCTGCAGCAGGTTTATCGCATGTGTTGTCTTTGATCCACGCACCAGGCAGGCTGGACGGACTTGTCTATCTAAGATTGAATCGCTTCTTGTTTTGTGATGACACTCTCATTGCCTTTGTGTTATCTCAACATAGCCTATGCCTCGTAAGCTCATCAAGCTGGCATATGCCTACATATATATCAGTGTCAGGTCATCCATTCAGCTAGATGGGCAAATGGAAGCACGGATTCTGCATCCTATATGGCGATTTTAGGGCGAGCCCCGCCCCCATGGTCGTGGGAGCACAAGAGGCGTGGCAAGCAATCAAGACAGCAGCCAGGTCGGGGGCGAAGGGGCAGGCCAAGCTGCTTTGTGCAAACAATTGGGCGACAAAAGCGGTAGCCGTGTGTGAGAAATACAGTTACCGTAATCAGCAACTATGTGGGTTTGGCATATAGGCGAGCTGTGGGTGAAATATTTTGCCATGAACGACTTCTCAGCGTTCATGATCTAAAAACTTCAAGTTAGTAAATACCTGGTTTTGGTGAGCATCAAGAGGGCAGTTGCCGCAGCACAACAAGCTTTTGCAGGGCTCGAGAGACTAGCCCAGCAACAGCGGACGGAGAAAGCCTTAGGGAGACAGCCAAGCTTTAATTATGCGCAGCAACCGGCCCATATGCATATGCGGGCTGGACCCACAAGCGGTCAGGCGGTGGCTTTAAACCCGGGCTGGAGAAGTGGGGTGCAAGCGGTGCAGAGCTTGACCATGAGAGGGGTTCCATCCAGGCCGAACGGGTGGCAGGACGTGGGGAGCGGGATACCGCCCCTATCTCAAGGGGCGGTTCATGTGGGAGTGGCCAACACAAACTTTGGAGCGTGAGGGATGGCGGCGGTGGTCATAGGGAGCCCGGGTCCTTTGGCAACAATGTCAATGACGTTGGTGCCTGCTTCAATAGTTGTTGGACAGCAGGCTGAGAGGAGGTCACGGCAGTGGAAGGAATGGGACCCGCTGCATGTGGCCCTGCAACAAGTGAAACCGGGATTCCAAGCTACCGATGAGCAGCTGCAGAACAGGATAAGAGAATTACGGTTGTATTTTGCCTTCGCAGCGGCAGGGTAACCCAAATGGATGTCAGCGTGCGGTGATAAGACTGATGTGTACACGCAAGCACACTGCTCCTGATGGATGCGGAGATTTGATTGGCGCAGTTCTTCATGGACATGGCCCGGAGTGCCCAAACCGGTAAATGTAGGTGTTGCTGAATCGGCCTGAATGTGGGGCTAAGTCGGTGGGATGTACGACACTATGCGCCATGCAGCCGAATTTGTGGTGTTGGAAGCGACATCTTGGGGCACGATGGGGAGTAGTAGTGCCCCGAACATCTAAGTCGAGTGGTGAAAGGGTTTCCGTGCGGCCCACAGCTTTGGGGTGGGCAGTTCGACGAAATGGGACCAGCAGGCAAACCCCTCAGAGTAGTGGAAGCAAGAATGGACCGTTAGGAGGTGTTACGGATAGATTAAATGCTGAGAACAAGAGCAGCAAGTCTACTGAGAGAAGGATGGCGTCGGTTGTAGAACCTAAACTCAGTGACAGCCATCAATGATAGGCCGGATTCAATCTTCGAGGAAGAGCTATGGGAGATCTGCCCAGATCCCAGCAAGTTCCGAGCTGGCAACCTTCAATTATTTATTTAGCGGGCTTTGGGAGGAATGTTTTAGAATGTTGGGTAATGGGCAAATCCGTTCCCCAGCACGGACAGTACTCCAAAGAATAAGAGACGGCATCAGACTGGACTTTGTGGGGGTATATGCCCCAGGTCAAAAGCACATTCCGTTGCGGGCCACAAAGCTTTGGATTGTACGAGCTGTTGTACCACGGCACACCTCGCATCTCATCTCACCTGCACCACGCACATCATCCCCGTGGATGAGAGCAACATACGGCAGCCCGTGTCGTACATGGATGGGAGCAACGTACGGCAGCCCATGTCGTACGTGTATGAGAGCAGTGTACGGCAGACAAAATAGTGGCCTCCAGGGACAGTGTGGCGGAGGTGGTAAGACAAGTGGGACTGATCACAGCCAGGCATGTGGCAGCTTGCAGGGAAGATTATGGCAATATTGACTCCCGTGGTGGACCTAGCCCCGCTTCAAACGAGCAGCTGTGCCATATCATGATAACAAAATACTTACATGCCACCCCGATTGGTCTCCTTCACCACGCATGGCTTCTCACAGTGAAGGACTGGCCAGCAGGCAAGGCACTGCGGGATGAGCACTGGTCAGATGCAGTGTGTGGGGCCAAGCCTGGTGGCACGGTAGTGAGGAAGACGGTGAAGGGCAGCAAGGAGCAACCAGCAGAGGGTGAACCAGTCCTGATCTGGCAGGCGGCAGTGACTGCCTTGTTTGTATCGAATACAACTTGCCTTTGGTCTCCTTTGATCGGACTATCCTGAACATTGATATTCTGAGCCTGGATGCGCTCTATCTGGCCTGAGCTAAGCCTGAGTATTGCTAGGAGCGGCTAGATGATGAAGGACCATCTTTGACTCTGATAGCCTACATCTGATATTCTGCAATCTGGATCGTACATTGTAATCCCTGGCCTCTGAAGACTTCCGCTGTCCCTGACTCTCATCACGGTACGCTTGGCTTGCTGTGCTTGTGCCCTAGCACTTAACGCCAACGCGTGCAGAAACATGCTTGAAAGGCAGGAGGGGTACAACAAGTTTGGTAGCGAGACGTAAGGTTCGTTCATGGCCTGCTGTCTCACCCTGATCTCTGTGTAAGTAGGTCACTTACATGGCTGGAGCTAATGAAGGCAATCGTAGTCCTTTGTTCACGGAAGATCTAGGCCAAGCTGTTTTGGCTGCTGCTGCTTCCGGTCTGTAATTGCCTTGCTGCTCTTGCATTGCTGTTCGTTTTGCCTGTTCGAAGTTTGTGCTTCTGAGCTGATTCGAATAGTGTCTCGCTTGCTACAGGGTCAGCTGGTTTGAACCTGGGTCTGGATAAGTTGAGGGCGCTTATTGCGCGAATGCTTGAAACGCGAGATTACTTGGACATCTATCCGTCGGTAGGATTGAAACCGTCTGATTTGTGCTCGACTGATACCTGTGTGAGAGTGCCTTTAGCACACAGGTTGTGACCAGTCAGTCGCCGATTTACCCTGGCATCTGGTAGCGGTGATGTAGGGCTAGTAGTGGGGGACGGACGTGCTGACACATCCATCGTGCCTGAGACATCTCGGAGGGGCCCATACACGCATGTTGTTGATGGTGTCCGAGATCCCCATGTACTACTTGACCCACAAACCCCTATCCAGCCGACTGTTCCTGTCATGGCAGCCGAAGCAGGCCCCGTTGGACGTGAGGAGCAGAGGGGTCCGTTTGCTGCACCGCCTCGTCAAGGTCGATTCAACGACGATGGAGAGGTGATGAAGCTGTCGATTCCTGTCCCGAAATTAGACATCCCGCATGACATGAAACAGAAGAATGCTGAGCGTTGTATTGCTGACACAACTCGTGCATATCTGCGTGACAATCGCATGTACTTGCAACTGGTCCGTGGTGGTGATCGTGATGCCGCTAAGTGTCTGCTCGTCGGGAACACCCTCGGGGGTGTGGCGAAGACATGGTACAATCAGTGGACAATAGCAAGGCGAACATACACGTTTGATGAGTTGACTGACGCTCTGCTTGCACGCTTTGCCCCTGAGGTTCAACCGCTTAGTGCTGAGGCCCGCAATACGTTGGCTTCTGGCATGTATCGAATGCGCCATGATGAGACTGTACCTGCGTACCAGTCGCGCTTTGAGGCCCTGATCACGCCTATTGGTAACCTTACGGAGGATGATCGCATCTTTTGGTTTCAGCGTGGATTGTCTGAGGTCCTGGCTACGCAATGTGCCACGGACTTGGCGGGGAAGGACTTTGAGTCCTATGGGGACTTGGTGCGCTTTGCACACGGGGTTGAGAAGCGTCTCTTAGCCGGGCAACGTGCTGTTAAACCTGTTCCTCGTGTTCATGCCATGCGAGTGCAGGGTCCGACTCTCGACGCAGTAGCCAACGACCAAGGGACCGAAATGGAGCGCAGAACGCCGACAGCAGCAGTGACCACCATTCATACGGATAGAGGTCACGGTGTTCGTGGCGCTTCCGGCTCGGGTACCCTGAGGGGGTCGGCTGGCGTGGGTCAGAGCTCGGATCCTGCTAGAGGCAAGAGGAAGGGAGGTACACCGTCCACTGCGGTGGCACATGAGGCTAAGAACAGGACCAAGCGTCAACGCACCAACGACAGTTGGCTGAAGAAAGGGGCTGCAGCAATCTGAGCTTGAGCGTTGGAGGAAAATGAAGGTTTGCCAGAGATGTGCGGGGGATCATCCCACGAGGGATTGTCCCATGTTGCCGCCTTTGGCTCAGCAGCCGAAGTAGGGGATTGCCCAGGACGGCTTGGAGGGGACTCCACCTGGGAATGTCGAACTAGTGGGTGGGTGGTTGCCGTCTGTGCGGCAAGCCATGAAGGCATTGTTGCCTTCGGTCCTTGAACAGATTGAGTGTGCGATTGGACTTCGATTGTCACTTGACGGTCGCTCAGGACATGTGGGTTTTGACTCGCTGTGTAATTTGTTTGCATCGAGAAAGCCCCTGGCGTCTATTGATCTGTCAGGCCACACCGTCTTGTTCCTCCCCTCATCTCTGTGTGAGTTGCAAGCGCAGCTGGCCTTCTATAGGAGATGTAGGCGTCAATGTAAAGACACGGCCGCATGTGTCCTTCTACCTGCTTATTGCTGGCGTAAAGCTATGGCGTTGCTAGCGGGTACGCGGCCTGTCTTCCGGTTGGAGCCGGACACCGTCCTGTTTAACGGTGTGGATGTAGCAGGTGCACCTGTTCCGTTGCCGGTTCAGGCCTACACCGTTGACGTTTGGTACGAATCTCCTGCACCCCATCCTGAGGGTTCTGCTGAATGTTCTGAACCCGCCCTGAGCGTCTTGCTTTCGTCTGCAGAGTCGGTACCGGCAGACAATCGGGTTCCCTTGATTCAGGTCGATCTTGCTGGTCATACCCTGAAGGTGCTCGTCGATACTGGTGCCAGTGACGACTTCATCTCATTGGCAGAGGTGAATGCGTTGGGGTTGACCCCACAGTCGTCGGAATGGTCACAGGTTACTCTCGTGGATGGGGGTAAGCAACCCATATTGGGCAGGGTCACCCTTCGCCTGCGTATAGGTCCTCTGTGTATCCTGACCCATCCTTATGTGTTGCGTGAGCTCACTGACGTTGCAACATATATATTGGGGTCCTCAACATTACGGCAGTATGGGGCTGGCATCGACCTAGAGTCTGGAACCCTTCGCCTATGTAAGGGGACTCTGACGTGCAAAATACCCTTTGTGCCGTTTGCAAGTGTTGAGCCAGGGGGGGGTAAGACTGAAGCGGAGCCTGTGGTTAACTACGCTGTGGACGTGATGGGGCAGCATGCCAGTCGGGCATAAAGAGGCCATCTGGATGATCCGGAAGGGTGCCCACGGACTGCTTGTGAGGCCTAGGTTGCATTTGAATGCAGCCACCGCTCAGAATTCGTTGGATCCTGAGGTTGAGGCCTTGCTAACAGAGTATGCAGACGTTTTTTGTGACGTACCTGGGCTTCCTCCTTTGCGTCCCATTGACCATACCATCCCACTTGTACCCGGCGCACAGCCTGTTTCACGACCTATGTACAGGCTCAGTTGGACGAGGTGAAGCGCCAGGTTACTGATCTGCTCGTGAAGGGTATGATTCACCCCAGCACGTCCCCTTACTCTGCGCCGATTTTGTTTGTCGGTAAGAAGGATGGGAGCCTGCGCATGTGTATTGACTACAGGGGGTTGAATGCTACCACGGTCAAGAACCGTTACCCTTTACCGCGCGTGGATGACCTGCTCGATAAGCTAAAGATCTCAGCTTACTTCAGCTCGATTGACTTGCAACAGGAGTACAATCAGATTCGCATTGCTGCTTCTGATGTGCCGAAAACCGCTTTTCGGACCCCCTTTGGTCACTTTGAGTACACGGTCTTGTCGTTTGGGTTGACCAACGCCCCTGCGACGTTTCAGTTGGTCATGGACCGCATGTTTAGGCCATATATCGACAGGTTCGTCATTTGCTACTTGGATGACATCCTGATCTACTCCAAGACGCGCGAGGAGCATCTGGAGCATCTTAAGCTTGTGCTTGAGGTGTTGAGGCGGGAGCAACTGTTTGCTAAGCATGCCAAATGCTTCTGGGCACAGCCTCAGGTACTTGGGCCACATTGTGTCGGCCACTGGTGTCAAGATGGACCCACGGAAGGTGGCGGTGGTTCGTGACTGGCCTGCGCCTCAGAACCTCCAGGAGCTGCGTAAGTTCCTTGGTTTGACCAACTACTTCCGTAAGTTCATCAAGCAGTACTCTGTCTTTGCGGCCCCGCTCACGGATTTGACGCGTAAGGGTGCTTTCAATTCGCCTGATGCTTGGACACCTGAGTGTCAGCAGGCGTTTGAGGAGCTGAAACGTGTCGTTGCCGACGACGTTACCCTTGCATTCCCCGACTACTCGTTGCCATTTCGTGTTGAAGTGTTCACAGATGCTTCGTTGTATGGGAGTGGCGCTGTATTGTTGCAGGAAGGGCGACCAATCGTAAGAAGTTCACGGGCGCTGAAACCCATTACACCACTGGGGAACAGGAGCTGTTAGCGGTCTTGTATGCACTTAAGGAGTGGCGTTGTTACCTAGAGGGACGGCCATTCATGCTTAAGACTGACCACAAGCCCCTGACGTTTTTGCAAAGCGTCCTTACGTTGAACCGACGTCAAGCCAGGTGGATGGAGTACCTGGCTCAGTTTGACTGCACCTGGGAGCACATTGCTGGTCGGATTAATATCGCCGATGCTCTCAGCCAACACCCGTCGCTACATGCTGCAATTTTGGCTGCACCTGTCCTGCGTCCACGAACTACGGACGTGCCTCTGTCCTCAGACCTTGCGGCTCGCTTGAAGGCTGCCTATGCTGGCAACTCCTGGTTCACTTCGCCTAGCAATGTGGGACACCAATGTGAACGGTCTTTGGCTACGAACGGAAGGATCGACGACCCAGATTGTCGTGCCTAAGGATGATACCCTTCATCGTGATATCCTTGCCCGTTTTGATGAGGATCCATTGGCAGGGCACCCAGGTAGCACATGGCTGGTCGAGCTGGTGCGACACTCATTCTGGTGGTCTCAGTTGGTGAGAGATGCCAAGAACTTCGTGCAGACATGCAGTTTGTGCCAGCGTAACAAGGCTTTGCCTGGTAAGGGCCACGGGTTGTTGCAAGCTTTGCCTGTCCCTGACACGCCTTGGGAGAGTGTTTCCATGGACTTTGTGGTCGCGCTGCCCAAAACTGAGGGGGGATACGACTCGGTGCTCGTCATGGTTGACCGTTTGACTTAAATGGTCCACCTTGCACCCACCACGTCGACTGCACTGCTGAGCAGACTGCACGCCTGTTTTTCGACAATGTGGTTCAGTTGCATGGCGTCCCTAAGAACGTGGTCTCAGACCGTGGGGGTCAATTCACGTCTAAGTTTTGGGAAGCGCTCTGCAAGCTTGTGGGCATGCGGGTTAACCTGAGCACGGCATACCACCCACAGTCTGATGGCCAGGCCAAATGCACAAACCGCACACTGGGGGATATGTTGCGCAATTTTGCTGGTCGCACGCCTCTTGTCTGGGATACCTACCTGACTGCAGCAGAGTTTGCGATTAACAATGCTGTTAATCGGTCAACAGGTCAAAGCCCTTTCTTTCTGACTTATGGATTTCACCCGGCGCTACCTGTGTGGCGTGAGCTGGAGGTGTATGTCCCTGCGGCTAAGACCTTTGCTAAGTCATTCCTATCCCAAGTGGCAGATGCTAAGTCATGTTTGGACGCGGCACAGCAACAGGCGACGGATTACTACAACAAGTCCAAGCGGGACGTGGTCTTCTCGGAAGGGCAGATGGTTCTGCTGAGCACTAAGAACCTGATCCCGTAAGCTTTTGCCCCGTTGGATTGGCCCATACCCTGTTGTGCGCATGGTAGGGAACATAGCTGTCGAGCTCACGTTGCCCCCTGACATGAACATCCATTCCACATTCCATGTTTCACTTGTTCACCCATACCGTGGCACGGAGCCCACGCCTGATACTACTGACACCCCTGTGGCAGTCGAAGCGGGTCCTGAGATTTGGATTACCACACTCAGCGTGTGGGTAAGCACAAACGCAAACACACCATGCATGAGTACTTGGTCAAGTAGACTGGGTATTCTTGCGAGCATAACTCTTGGGGGCCTGCACGTAACTTCTCCCCTGAGATGCAACCCATCCTCGAAGAGGCTAGATTGCTTGCCACGCAGTCTCAGTGACTGGTGTAGCCAATGCTGTATGTGGCAGTGAGGATGCTGCACACGGGAGGGGGGATAGTTGTTGTATCACGGTTTGCCTCACGCCCATGCACCGGACCATATGACCCGGTAAGGTGCCTGGCAACCCGCAATTAAGTGCATTGTCATGTTGGCATCATGCTCTATATTTATGCACCAATAGATCGGTCTTATGCATGCGTTCTGGCAATGTGACCGGTAATGCGACAACCAACATTGTGCGAGAGACGCGAGCACATGAGGGATTTAGCATTCTATTGGCATAATATAATAAGCATTAATGTCCCTGTTATTATTGTGCAAATGGTTCGACTGCGCGACGCACAAGTGTGAGAATGCGGCCCAGAGCGTGCGACGCTCTAGTCATGCGACCAGAGCAAGTCCGTGTACGCACACTAGAATAATTATCTAAGAGCGTGCATTAACATATACTGATTTATCATGCAATATCCACTACACGTGCGCGTGCGGAACGCGACTGAGTGAGTGATATCTGCATCGACTCACATGGCAGCTAGGCCACATAACTAACAATGCCAATTGCCGCAAAAGCACTGCTTTTATACTGTGAAGGCTAATGTACGATGGAATATTGGCCGCGACACAATTACGAACATGTCACACATGCGGATCAGGGATCTGTGTGATATGTACCGCAGACCGACGTCGCCAGTATAAGACGTGCAATGACGGCCACGCCTCATTGCTCTTGGGGCCATTTCACGTGTGGACCCCTCACGGACAGTTGAGCATGTGGTTAATGCTTTTTGTGTGCCTAACACTATGACAACAGGTAATCGCGTTACCTCTCGTTAACCTCGCATTACAGAAAGTTAACGCGAGGCTAACGCGAGGTAACGCGATGCCTAACGCGCACTATCGCTTACATTAGCAAGTGCCTTCACAAGGACACCGCGCGAATGCCGTTCGCAAGTGCGCCCAAAATAGACCCAGCGCGAAAGTTTGGCTGGGCGTGCGAATGCATTCGCACCGTAATGCACTTTGTAACGCGTGCAAATAACACTTAACGCGCGCGTTACAAGATTCGCATGGCTTTCGCAATTAAAAAGTTTTGTGCGTTAACCAAAATAGCACGTAATCGCGCGGGGATATTGCAAAGCGTTAAGGTAAGATCGCGAGTGAAACTTTAAAACGCAATTTAAAAGTATAGCTTTCACAAGGTTTTTCGCGTGCATACGTATTTGCGATTAAATGTGAATAACGTAGAACGCAATAGCTAATTAAATTCGCATGCCACTTCGCATGAAATCGCACTTGTTGGTACAGTCACTCACCTGCGGTTTTAGCACTGCGAAGGAATCGCGATTCTGAATTGCGAGCTATAACGCAAACAAGTTTGTGATGTACGCACATCCATACGCATTGCGTCTGGAATCTTTTAGTGCTGCTAGTGTTTGCTAATAATGCAGTTGGTGCATGATTTGCGGTCCTCCATTAATGAAGCAAGTTCGTTTGTTACATTTGCACATAATAGTAATAGCATGACTGCTCGCCCTTTCAGTTCATACCATCACACGAATCAAGCACATACACGCTGCGCAATGCATACATCTTGTTCATCATCTGCTACAAATAACATATCTGCAAGCCAGATCTTTGTACATGCACATATACCCACATGCAAACATTTGAGATCATTTCTGAGAAGGGGCCACGCACACCCAAGCATAACAGCGATTCATTAGCCCATGCACATGCATTCGGCAACCTGTAAAAACCCTACAAAACCACCACAGGATCATCAGGTGCCTGTGAAATATTTTAATTCCAAAAGGACAGCAACCCTCTTTCCTTTTTGACATTGAACGGAAACACTGCCCAAACACTCCCTAGATAATCTTCGTTGGGATCCTGGCTACCGCTAGCTTCAATGTCCGCTTGACAGGAGACAAATTCTTCTCATCGTTTCTTGGCCCGTACAGAAGAGAGAGATTGTGGGGGCAGTGGAGGAAGCTGCTGTATGTGCATGGCTTCACTGGAATCGAAGCAGCAGATGCTGTAGGCAAATGAGTCTATTGAGACCACCACCACCACTACCACAACAACAGCAACCAATATCACATTGACCACTATACATATACTCATGAGTTCCAATACCCAGGCCCATTTACATCATACCCCAACCTGCCAAATAAAAAGCCCCCGGTTACCTCACAAAACCTCCTCACAAGCCCCCAAAGATGCCACCTGATGTATGTTATTTGCCAAAGGAAGGAATGCTGCATGATATGATGATAATGTGGTGATGGTAATGCTGCGGCTATGGGTGCGGCAGCAGCTGTGAAGGGAAGGAGTTGATGGTAGCAGCCACAGCGATGGGGTGGGACAGCAGTGAAAAAGGTGGTGGAAGTGACAACTGTGGTAGCACTGGTGGTGGCAGTGACAATGGAGTAGGGAGGTAATGGTGGATGGAGGCAGTGAAGGCGGCGGCAGAAGAGGTGATGGTGCAGGCGATGTTGGAGATGGTGGTGGCGGACGAGGTGACGGTGGAGGCAGTGGTGGTGTTGGCGGTGTTGGCAGAGGTAGAGGCAGCGATGGTGGGACTGGAGGCGGCAGTGGCAACAGTGGAATTGGAGTTGGTGGCAGTATGTGCATCCAAAACAACGGTGGTGGCGGGATCATGGAGGCGGCAGAATGACGTCTAACAGGGGCATGAGGAAGTAGTTGGAACCCGTGGAGGACTCCACGCCTGGGCCGCCATTTGTAGCCTGATACGGCAACCGCTGAACGGTTTTAGGTCCTGGCGCCCCAGATGAAATTGGGATGAGTACGAGCAGCAAGGCCAGAAACAGGTCAGGGTAAGTAAATAATCGGAACAACAGAAAATTCACCAACGGCAGGGTGCAGGGACGTTTTATTATGTTGGTTGAGTACCAGTATGTGGGCGGGCATGGGGAGTACCGGCGCTCACGGGAAGGAAGAAGGAACACACACGGTGCCATGAAGTTGAAATGCACCATGACGGGTGGCTACCATTGTCAAATTGGGCTTGCATTTGGGTCACTCCTGGCGCAGCAGCTAAAAGGAGAGCACAAACACGCACAAAATCACCAAGTGAAGTCAAGGTAAGGTGAGGGTTGTCAACTGGAGTTGGTAGTTAGTAGGCCAATTTGTACCAACTGGGGTTGGTAGTTGGTACACCAGCGCAGCAATATACCCGACAATTTATACTGGCTGCCTGAAGAGTGCGTCATTCTCTGCCCCAGATCGCTATCGCCACCACCCTCGGGTGGACGGGCAGCGTGATGTCTGAGTCCAAGAGAGATTCCCTCGCGGGGCAACCTGCTCACCTTCTGCAGCATAAGGGTGCCGAGCAAGGTGCCGTCCGAGACTGTCAGCTGGGTGGAGGGCTTCAAGCCTGAGCAGGACGCAAAAGGCGGCGGGGTCATGGGCATGCAGGACATGCGGGACATGCAGGAAGCGAACGTGTGATGCACACTGAACAAAGGCGCGACGGTCACCATCCCCTTGCTGGCAGCAACAATGTATGGCGACGGTGTGTGCTACACGTTACTGTCTGGCCCTGATTCTCATCGTGTCCCATCCCCTAACATTCGTCTTTTTTAGCCACATTGTTATCATGCGGTCCTAAGCTCAGCTTACATACAAGCTCGTGCCTTTCCCCCCCGTACATTGTCCCAACATACATCTTTTCCACACCCATCGCAAAGACCACTTCACCACTTTTTAGACACAAGTCCCCACCACGGTGCTCATTTCCCTTCCCACGCAAACGTCCCAAGGCACCACCATCTATATCCACCCAGGGTTAAGCATTCTTATCCCGCTGGACCTGACCTCATTCCACCAAAACCCACACCCGAACCATACCTCCTGGGCAGCCCGGTTTCATTTTCTGCCGATGCTTCTGTTTGGCCAATCGACTCCACTAAGCACACGTCCTTAGCTTCGGCCTTGGCACTCTCTTGAGCTTCAACGACTGCCTCCTTGTCTTGAACACCTCTTTCTCCTCGGCCTGTGTAAAGAAGTAAATGCAGTGACAGTTAATAAACACAAAGGTGTTACCAAAAACCAGCTAACAATTATGGCTACACAACAATTACGACAGCAAAAGCAAGGCATGTGCGGCTGCCTTGTTCTTGTTGCGTATAGATTTCCTTAGACACGTCTGCATCCAACGCCTTCACTGCGAAATAGAGCAGGTGGCCTGCAGGCGCCTGCCTGCCTGCTTGCTCAAGTCCAGGGTCGCTGAAATAAGTACAGTTGCATCCCCCAAACATGCGTACTGTTTACAGATGCATTTCGTTCTTCCTGCAATGCTTCTCCTTTAGTGCGTTTGGGATATTAATGCAGCCGCCATCGTACTTGCAGCAATGATGAGCCGTACTGGAACTTGAAAATCAAGGATGCCAAATAAACTTAATACAAAATAGTGACATGTCGTTGCTGAACAAGAAGTGCACAACTTGACAAGTCTGTGAAATGCTTAAGCCTGGCGCCCCAGCCTTCATACTAACATAGTAATGATGTTGTAAGAGAACTAAGTTCCAAAGTTGCACGTCATGAAGTCTTACCCGTGTCGCCAGCAGTCGCAACTTGCCAGTGTCCGTCTCCTTGTCATACCCTTCCTGTTGCCCATTATCATCATGTACATTTCAATACTCGAAGGCGTATTAGATTTATAAATTAAAGTTGTAGGATACATTAGGCAGTTACTCGATGCATTGCGCGAATGTGTACCTTCCCTATGCAAGTACTGTGCCGTACTCCTCGTTTTATTTCCCCAAGCTTGACGCGGGGAAAATTTTCAGTCAAATATACTACCTTATTTATGGACGGAAGAGCCTACTGAAGTCGCAGTGTTTTGTGACAGGGTCTGCATCTTTAGGCAGCTTTTAACGATAATGCCATCTTGCCATAGCATAAACTCCAGGGAGGCAAGGGACGCCAGGCAGCGTCCCTTTCCGGAGTTGCACCTCCAAGAATTCTATGGCATCTACTTTCACTTCATATTCTGGACGCCCAATTTCTGATGACGAGGGACTGCCGTTGAGGGACCTCGCACCCATTCCTGCCATTCCCGGGACCACCACCACGGGGACGGCGCCAGCGGCTCCAACGAAAACAAATGATTCCCAGATAGGCGAGGATACCTGGGGTATTTTGTCGGACGGTGCCGACGGAGATTTCTGACCACCTGGCACCGAGGGGTACCTGGCTTCTGACGGCACTACCGCTGCCCTCCCCCCACCTACGGACCACGCACCAGCCAGCACTCCTGAAGCGTCCCTCACCTGCGTGGGGACCACCTGCGTGTCGGCGATCTGCTGTTCTTGTTTCGCCACCTGCGCCGCCCCTGCAACCCCCGTCACCATGCAGGTGTTTCCTGACCGACACCTACGATTCAGCATAGGTGTTCCTCGGTTCACTCCAAGCACCCTGATGAGGCATGGCCTCTAGACCTCGCAGAGAACGGGGCCATGACCGCCTTATCGCGTCTCCTCTCTGTTCCATCGACAGGCCTTGTATGACAAACATAAAGATCACGGCAGTACGGCACGGGTGATGAGCTTCACATCCTTTAACCATCTTCCTTCGCGTCATGACACGTTGACAAATGGTCGTACGAAGCCAAGGTAGCTAACTAATAAGCCAGCGAGAAGAGTGGCCCACGGGCAAGCACCAGTCGAGTAAGCATCCCTAATCCTGTTATGGCGGGCATTATGGGCACATCCACGAGTGCTGCAAACATACCCCGCCCACATGCGGATCCATGTTATGCCAAATGACATCATGGGACAACCAGCAAAGCATATTATAGCTTTTGAGGGGTTGGAAGGGACCGGCGGCCGAAGGACTATATATTTAAGGGTTCTATGGAGAGTCAGTCTGCGAGCCTGGGCTGGGTGTATGACGTTGCTGGCACTGCCTGGATGAACCCCGCCTGTGAAGAGGCATGGCACGGAAATAATTGGCCTGCGTGGTGGGGTTAACCCTATCAATGTGTGAGGGGGCGGGCTGACGGGGTTGGCTGGATTTTTCGGTGATTAGCTAGGTAGCCGTAAGACCACTGAAGTGAAATTGTGTCGTTTCAGGTAGTCTGTAGCAGTGGATTATGGTGGCAGTGTGCTCCGTCGTGGAGGGGACTAGCTCATTTATGTATGATTTCCCAGAAGCGCACGTTGGATGTGTTGGGCTGCTCATGTTTGAACCAGTGGCTTTTTTTAGCTAAGTCGTGGGGCACCCTCGGTATGCGATGCCTTGTAAACAGCTTTTAACTCGTTGGAACAGCCATGCGTTATTGCGTCATCACATCAGTACAAACCATGGCAATTTATCAACTCCAGAAAACAGCCGCTCTGCTAACTGTATGTACACGATGAGGAGGGGGCAGGTTGGGGCAACTTGCAGCACCGCGGAAGCAGGATGACTTCCAACCCCATCCTGCGTCCTTTTGTTTTTGGTAACGAATGCCCGGCCTTGTGCCGCATGGAACATGGACCGGCGTAGGAACGGGCATCTCTATATTAAACATAGAAGCCCACACCAAACACAGATACAGCATCTATATACACCCCTCCAGAAAGATGACGACCCTCCCCCTCGTACGTTGGCTCAATATAACAGCGCAGGCCAAGACCGCTTGCCTTTACAAACAGCAACATATCCAGTAAGTCCTCCGATCACCAACACCCCCACCCGAAGCCCTAATACCAAGGGGCGGGGTAGACGTGGGCCGCACCTCTTCCCCGTTCAGGCGTTCACCCTAAGCCCTTAACCCTTGTGCATATGCTAACTCGTTCATGACCCGGCCCCACCAACTGTGCACTGCCAACAGTGCGGCGCCTGCCACAGTTCCCTTTCCTCTACCCCTCCCGTCCCCTTTGGTATATTTCCCAGCACTATTATACACAATGCGCACTGCAAACGAGCGGTCTGCTCTTTTGTGGCGCCCCACCTTGAATCCAGACGACGTTAGGTCATTATGCAGAGTGGCTAGTGCCGATAGTCGGGCTTGAAACCCGGCGAATAGCTGAGAGCACTACAGCAGCGGTCCACCCTGCAGGCCTTACCTGAACCGATACATGTGGCAAAGTTCCATCATCCCGTGCCTTTTCCAGTCAAAGTGCGATATAGTACATCGCAAAGCTGTTCATTCCTCCTGTGCTGTTGTCTGTACGGTGTGTGAGAAACCCTAGGGATCCCTTCATTCAGCTTGCATCCTTGGAGTGTCCACAAGACTCTCAGACTTTGCGAGTCAGCGCCTTCCCAACATGCCGCCTGTGCGGCTCCCCGTTTGTCCCCCAGCTTGCCTTTCCTCGGATTCGGGGGCCATGCCAGCGACCCCTTCCTAAGAAACCATAGGGCGACTGGAGGAATTTGCTGATCAATCCCCGCTACCTCTCCTGGAGCTTAACCTTCTCATCGCACTTGATGCGCAGTCACGCACCCACAGCTACCACCGTGTCATTCGTCTTCCATGACAGGCATCACAGCATCTGCCTATGCGTCCTGTTCATCATGACCGCTTTGCCAAGCCAAGCAAGCAAACCACCTCATCACGGGCCACCACGCGAGTTGGCCATCACATCGCCGCTGTTGTCACAGTAATGGCAGGAGCAGAAGGCGTTGAGGCGCTGATGTTGTAGTGTTCCAGGATCGCGGCAACAACGCCCTTTACCTTATCTGTTGTACCACGCGTCACTTTTCCTAAGCTCTGCTAGAGTTGCACCCACCATCGCCCTATCGCGCACGACACCACGTCACCCTGTCGTACTTGGATGCGCGGAGCGATACGGCACTATCGTACACGGAATGGTACGACACCGTCGTATGTGGATGCGCGGAGCGATACGGCACCGTCGTACACGGGCCGGTACAGCACTGTCGTACGTGGACGCTGTGGAGCGGTACGGCACCATCGTACGGTACGGCAGCATGGTACGACGGTACGGCACTACCATACGATACGGCAGCACAGTACGGCGGTATGGCACTGTCGTATGTGGACGTGCGGAGCGATACGGCACATTCGTACATGGATCGGTACGGCACTGTCATACGTGGGCGCTGTGGAGCGATACGGCACTGATGACGTCACCCCTGTCGTACGTGGACGCGCGGAGTAGTACGACAGCGGGCGCGACGCGATCGCACGCGTGTCACGCAGCACGTTGCATCGCACATGTAGGCGCACTGGCTAAGGGCACAAGCAACCCGCAAATAGCATAACGCCTAATGTGTTGTGCGCAGCACCGCAAGCATGCATTGCGCGACCGGTATCACGATAGGTGCGCATGGTCCGACGACTTGGTCGCGGACGAGCTAACATGCATGATGCATTGCATATCGATACGCACTAATGACAACACGTGCATTATGCATACGCGCGCGCTCGAGCATGATAATGCGGGCGTACCTTGAGGTCGCGCGAGGCAATGGCTCGAGCGATGTGGCGCGTCGAATGCAACACTACGCGCGATGGCGTAGTCGGCACCTTTACGCGAGTAAAGAACATTGCATTATTGCTATGACGGCTTATATAGCAATATCCGCACACGGGATCACGGTAGTACACTTACTACTTGCAGATCTCTTGTACCGCGAGCCGTCGCTGCGAGTATATCTGCTAGGCGCATTGATGGCCTAAGCGGCGAAGATATGAGCGAATTGATACGCAATCTCGACGATTGGCACTAATACAAGCTAACCGCGCTTTGGTTGAGCTTACGCCTTTTGTATCGCTTATGGTCGTATTTCTTGGATAAGCCCGAGCACCGATTTGCATCGGTTAGATGATGATTGCCTCGGCTAGGCACTGATAGCCTATCATGTCATCTACGCCCGTCTTGGAATATACGTTGTAACTCCTTGCATCGAAGACTTCCGCTGCCTCGATTGGTGCGTTCTGATATAATCGAGCATGATGCACTAAGCCTGGTTCTCCGCAGAATCAATGGGCGATTATGAGGAGTGATACAACAAATTTGGTATCGAGACGTAAGGTTCGTTCACGGCCTGTTGTCTCACCCTGATCTCTTCCGTAAGTAGGTCACTTCCATGGCTGGAGTCAGCGATGGCAATCTTAGTCCTTTGGATACATTCGCGGAGGAGCTTGGCCGAGCTGTGATGGCCACGGCCGCCTCTGGTCTGTAATTGCCTTGCTGCTCTTGCATTGCCATTCGTTTTGCCTGTTCGAAGTACGTGCTTCTGAGCTGCAGGTGAATCGAACCGAGTCTCACTCGCCGCTGCATCGACTGATTCAAACCCGAGTCCGGATCAGTTGCGGGCGCTTATTGCGCGCACGCGCGAAGTGCGAGACTCTTTGGACGGATACTTGCTGTATCTGCAGGGAGCGCTTTCCGTCGGTAGGCTTAAAAACCGTCTGATTGTCGCTTGACCGATACCTGTGTGAGAGTGCCTTTATCGCACGAGGTTGTGACCGGTCAGTCGCCGATTTACCATGGCATCTGGTAGCGGTGATGTAGGGTTAGTAGTGGGGGACGGTCGTGCCGACACGTCCGTCGTTCCTGAGACATCTCGGAGGGGCCCATACACGCATGTTGTTGACGGTGTCCGAGATCCCCCTGCGCTACTAGACCCACGGACTCCTATCCATCCGACTGTTCCTGTCACGGCAGCCGAAGCAGGCCCCGTTGGACGCGAGGAGCAGAGGGGTCCGTCTGCTGCACCACTTCGTCAAGGTCGATCTGACGACGAAGGAGAGGTGATAAAACTGTCGCTTCCTGTCCCGAAATTAGACATCCCGCATGATGCGAAACATAAGAATGCTGAGCGAAGCATTGCCGATACCATTCGTGCATATCTGCGTGATGTCCGCGTGTACTTGCGACTGGTCCGTGGTGGTGATCGTGACCCTGTGAAATGTCTGTTCGTCGGGAACACCCTCGCGGGTGTGGCGAAGACATGGTACGATCAATGGACAATGGCAAGGCAGACATACACGTTTGAGGAGTTGGCTCGTGCGTTGCTTGCGCGCTTTGCCCCCGAGGTTTAACCGTTAAGTGCTGAGGCTCGCAGTACGTTAGCATCTGGCACATATCGCATGCGCCACGATGAAACAGTACCTGCGTACCAGTCGCGCTACGAGGCCCTGATCACGCCCATCGGTGACCTGACGGAGAGCGAACGCATCTTTTGGTTTCAGCGTGGATTGTCTGGGGCCCTGGCAAAGAAATGCGCCACGGACTTGTCGGGGAAGGACTTTGGGTCCTATGAGGAATTGGTGCACTTTGCGCAAGGAGTCGAGAAGCGTCTCTTAGCTGGCGAACGTGCTACTAAACCTGTCCCTCGTGTTAATGCCATGCGAGTGCAGGATCCGGCGTCTGACACTGCTGCCATGGACCAGGGGGCCGAAACGGAGCGTCGAACGCCAACGGCAGCAGTGACCACCGTTCGTACGGATCGCGGTCACGGCGTTCGCGGCGCTTCCGGATTGGGTAACCGCAAAGGGTCAACCGGCGCAGGTCAACGCGCGGATCCAGCCAAGGGCAAGAGGAGAGGGGGTTCGCCGTCTGCTGCGGCCGCGCACGAAGCTAAGAACGAGACCAAGCGACAACGCACCAGCGACGGTTGGTTGGAAAAATGGGGTTGCACGCACTCCGAGCTTAAGCGTCGGAAGAGCATGAAGGTTTGCCTGAGATGCGCGTCTGCGGAACATCCTACGAGGGAGTGTCCGCATCTACCGCCTTTGGCTCAGCGGCCGAAGTAGGGGATTGCCCAGGATGGCTCGGAGGGGACTCCACCTGGGAAGTCGGAATTAGAGGGTGGGCGGTTGTCGTCAGTGCGGCAAGCCGTGAGGGCACCGTTGCCTTCGGTCCTTGAACAAATCGAACGCGCGATTGGACGTCGATTGTCGCTCGACGGTCGCTCAGGACGTGTAGGTTTTGACTCGCTGTGTAACCTGTATGCACCGAGCAAGCCGCTGGCGTCTATCGATTTGTTAGGTCACACCGTCTTGTTCCTCCCCTCATCTCTGCGCGAGCTGTCAGTGCAGCTGACCTTCTATAGGAGATGTAGGCGTCAACGTCCAGACACTGCCGCTTGCGTCCTTCTGCCCGCTTATAGTCGGCGAAAAGCCTCGACTTTGCTAACGGGTATGCGGAAAGTCTGCCGGTTCGAGCCGGGCACCGTTCTGTATAACGGTGTTGATTTAGCAGATGCACCTGTGCCGTTGTCAGTCCAGGCCTACGCCGTTGACGTTTGGTACGAATCTCCTGCACCTCATTCTGAGGGTTCTGCCGAACGTTTCGAACCCGCCCTGAGCGTCTTGCTTTCGTCCGCAGAGTCGGTACCGGCAGACAATCGGGTTCCCTTGATTCAGGTCGATCTTGCTGGTCGCACCCTGAAGGCGCTCGTCGATACCGGCGCCAGTGACGACTTCATCTCATCGGCAGAGGTGAATGCATTGGGTCTGTGCCCACAGTCGTCGGAATGGTCGCAGGTTACCCTAGCGGATGGGGGTAAGCAACCCATATTGGGCAGGGTCACCCTTCGCCTGTGTATAGGTCCTCTGCGTATTACGACCCAACCTTATGTGTTGCGCGAGCTGACTGATGCTGCGACATATATACTGGGGTCCTCAACATTACGGCAGTATGGGGCCGGCATTGACCTAGAGTCTGGAACCCTTCGCCTTCGTAAGGGGACTCTGTCGTGCAAAGTACCTTTCGTGCCGTTTGCAAGTGTTGAGCCAGAGGGGGGTAAGTCTGAAGCGGAGCCTGTGGTTAACTACGCTGTGAAAGCCATGGGGCAGCGTGCTGAACCCGGTCAAGAACCGTTACCCATTGCCGCGCGTGGACGACCTGCTCGATAAGCTAAAGGGCTCGGCCTACTTCAGCTCGATCGACTTGCAACAGGGATACAATCAGATTCACATCGCTGCGTCTGATGTGCCGAAAACCGCTTTTCGGACGCCCTTTGGTCACTTCGAGTACACGGTCTTGTCGTTCGGGTTGACTAATGCCCCTGCGACGTTTCAGGCGGTCATGGATCGCATGTTTAGACCGTATATCGACAGGTTCGTCGTTTGCTACTTGGACGACATCCTGGTCTACTCCAAGATGCGCGAGGAGCATCGGGAGCATCTTAAGCTTGTGCTTGAGGTGTTGAGGCGGGAGCAATTGTTTGCGAAGCGTATCAAGTGTTTTTGGGCGCAGCCTCAGGTGGAGTACTTGGGCCACATTGTGTCGGCCATCGGCGTCAAGATGGACCCGCGGAAGGTAGCTGTGGTTCGCGATTGGCCAGCGCCTCGGAACCTTCAGGAGCTTCGTAGCTTCCTCGGCTTGACCAATTATTTCCGTAAGTTCATCAAGCAGTACTCTGTCCTTGCGGCCCCGCTCACCGATTTGACGCGTAAGGGAGCTTTCGATTCACCTAGTGCATGGACGCCCGAGTGTCAGCTGGCGTTCGAAGAGCTAAAACGTGTCGTTGCCGACGACGTTACCCTTGCGTTCCCCGACTACTCGTTGCCGTTTCGTGTCGAAGTGTTTTCGGATGCTTCGTTGTATGGGAGCGGCGCTGTATTGTTGCAGGAAGGGCGACCGATCGCCTTCACGAGTAAGAAGTTTACGGGCGCAGAAACCCGTTACACTACAGGGGAGCAGGAGCTGCTAGCGGTCTTGCACGCGCTTAAGGAGTGGCGTTGTTACCTAGAGGGGCGACCCTTCACCCTTAAGACTGACCACAAGCCCCTGACGTTTTTGCAAAGCGTCCCCACGTTGAACCGGCGTCAAGCGAGGTGGATGGAGTACCTCGCGCGGTTTGACTGCACCTGGGAGCACGTCGCCGGCCGGATTAACATCGCCGACGCTCTCAGTCGACATCCGTCGCTACATGCTGCGATCTTGGCGGCGCCTGTCCAGCGTCCACAGACCCCGGATGTGCATCTGTCCTCAGACCTCGCGGCTCGCCTGAAGGCTGCCTATGCGGGCGACTCCTGGTTCGCTTCGCCTGGCAACGTTGAGCACCTACGCAAGCAGAATGGTCTTTGGCTACGGACGGAAGGATCGACGACTCAGATCGTCGTGCCTAACGACGACTCCCTTCGTCGTGATATCCTTTCCCGTTTCCATGAGGACCCGTTGGCAGGACACCCAGGTAGCACACGGCTGGTCGAGTTGGTGCGGCGCTCGTTCTGGTGGTCTCGTCTGGCGAGAGATGCCGAGAACTTCGTGCAGACATGCAGTTTGTGCCAGCGCAACAAGGCTTTGTCCGGTAGGGGCCACGGGTTGTTGCAACCATTGCCTGTTCCTGACGCGCCTTGGGAAAGTGTTTCCATGGACTTCGTGGTCGCGCTGCCCAAAACTGAGGGGGGATACGACTCGGTGCTTGTCATGGTTGACCGTTTGACTAAGATGGTTCACCTTGCGCCTACCACGTCGACCTGCACTGCGGAACAGACTGCACGCCTGTTCTTCGATAACGTGGTTCGGTTGCACAGCGTCCCTAAGAACCACTATGGCTACAGAAAACTGCGTATCGGGCGCGTTACATGGCTTTTGGCTGCGTAAGGAGCGTAAGCACGCGAATCCCGGTGCGAATCCGTGCGAATGTAACGCACACCCGTAACGCAGCGGACGGAAAACTATATGCTAAAGCTTGCTTCTGCTAAGAAAATTGATTCAGGTAGAATATTCTTTAAGATTTAGGCACAAAAATTTATTAAAAAAGCGGTTTTACAATAGTACAAAAATCCTGAAAAGCGAATAGGCAATCGCATCGGAACGCACACAAATATCACGAAGTTCGCTCGCATAAGCGATTTGCGTTAAACATGCGAAACTGTTAACAGGGGTAAAAGTCGCGGACGCCTAGGAACAATAAAAGTAAACCTGATAATTGTCGAGGAAATAATTGGTTCATTGCGTTTGGAGATTTTGTAAAGGCCTAATGTAAATATGGTCTTCCAGCGATCGCGTACTTCAGTATCGCGATCTTACGCACGGAACGCAAAAATTAATGTGCAGCAGTTTACAAAGAAAATTTTAGGATCCCATAAGTAATACAATAATATTACTTTCCGACAATTGGGCCTGCTTCTTTTTTGCGCATTTGTAGACTGTTGCTTTATTTTCGCGGCGTATGGAAAGGCTTCTTTAGGACTCAGCCCAGCTTCAATGCCACACAAATGGCGGGGTGGCGGGCCCTACCTGCATTTACTCCCCGGGTCCGCTGCCCGGGAACGCCAGGCAGCACAGGCCCCGTCAGTACGGCGCCTGCTGGGTTAAGCTCAGCCCCGAGCTCCCTGCACGGTACGAATGTCCCCCTGGTGCAAGTACATGCTAGGGCCCCCCAGCCGCCTCCTGCCACCAAGAGCACGCGCAGCGTCCTCAAGACCAACACACATTGGCAGGGGAATGATGCTTACACCACAATCGATGGCTTCACCCCTTGAAGCCACTCGGCGACAGAGCAGTAAAATCAACGCAACGGATTCCGAAGGAGGCAATTGTGCCTTGGCAAGGTTTGAAAGATGATCCGCTGTGCTTCCATTATCATCACCCTTCCATCCCCATTCTCCGCGCATTTTCACAACACCTCAGATCTGGCGCACAATCCCTGGGCAACTCTTTGTTGGACGATAATGAGACCCTATTTGCGGAGGCGGGGGCTCTCGCGGTTATCTTAGGGGATGTGCAGCTGAATACTTCAGCTTTGCTTGCACGACACCAGCTATGCAGCAACCTGCAGCGAAGCATAGTGGGTGGCGGTGAGGGCAGATGGTTGCGGAGGGCAGGTCAATGACTGGCTCTGTTTGTTGACATGTTGAAGTCGCTTAGCCATCCGGGTGGAAATGATACTGCACGTTGAGGAGGATCTTCTCTTGGTGCCGACTTCAACACCTCTTGCTGCTCTCGAAGTGATGTGCTAGCATGTGCGCACAGTTTGCATGCATACTTTGCTGGGACAAAAGCATATTGGGCGGGTCTGCCGCTGTCCAGCTCCTAGCCAACCATCGGTTGACAGCTGTTAGGCTCTCCTTGCCAGGGCCAGGGTGAGGAGGAACAGGGATCGGGGCGCCTGTTGTGACATGTGTGGTTAGGGAGGGCAACAGACCCAAACGCAGGAGCTCGCGGCTTGCGGGAGCCTCACGAGATCCAGAAAAGGGTCACTTTTGAGTTCGGGGGTTGTGAGGGGTCTGGCGGGGATGGTCTTGCCTCGTCCGGTCCCTTCCACCACATGTTCCATGCTCTAATGGGATACACTACTTAGTAGCGTGCTCCTCTCCTATCCATACTGATCTGATTCGCTGTTGCTACCCGACCATCTCAGGTTGAGACGGAGATTAAGCTGCTGATTGACTGGCTGCACGCTTCCACAGCGGTCAGTTCACTTGGTAGCGCAGGTGTATTGGTACAGAAGGCTAGGGACACTCCGGTAGATGGTTGGCGGGTAATTGGTTGACGATTACGGCAGCGCTTATGGTCTCCGGAGCTGGTGGTTGAAGGTGGCTAAGACCCCGTGCATGCTCACTGCCCCGGTGGTGTGCGCGGGTGGGCGGGGTTGAGGTTGGGTCAGACGATCATGCGATCCAGGCAGGGACGCGATGCAGGAGGTTCGGCACTCACTTCGGTGGGTTTGGGCTTTATTTATAAGATCCGATGGGCAGCATTTGGGTGCTTTCCGTGGTGTGGCTCTGGCAAACGCCACATTTTGCCCGTAGCAGCAATAATTGCTACCTGCCTGAACCCGGGACCAAGTGAATTCCCAGGTACTAATAATCGCGCTTCTGTTAAGACTGTTATCTTCTACTCAAACGTTGGTCCCTCACCACGACTATGCGGGTGTGCTTCCCCACAGATTATCGAGACCGGCGGCTGACTGCATTCCGCTGGCCTCCCACCGCGGCCGCCCTCCACAGCGGTGTCCTCCTCCTCCCACCCGGCACATCCTCTCGCCCACCGGCCGTGTTGTCCACCACGGCCTCGGCCTCCATCTCTTTACCCTTGCCGCTCTCCCGACCGGGCACCACATCACCCAGAATCCCTGGATGTCGCCCCTCCACGGCATCCTCCACAGCCTTCTCCACAGCCACGCGCTACACAGACACGCCGAGCGTGATTGTGAGCGTGGCAGACAAACTCAACGTATCCTGCATCGGTGCTGTACGGGAGATGTTGTGTACGGCACTTCTGGACGAGCGGGCAGCATTGTTGGAGGATATGGAGTATCTGCAGGTAAAAAGATTTGGCGCCATGTCGGTGGTAGGCCAGTTTTGTCGACGGTAACAAAATCATCAAAAGAAGTCATCGTTCCGCCAAGGGGCATATATGCCTGCAGCCACACTATATCAATGGCTGCAGCAGCGACGTGAAAACGACGATGTCGATGGGGGCAGGAAAGCACACTGCTGTTACGAAGTGCAGTGCAGCTCAACTGCGGGACATCCTCAAAAATGGCAGTCTCGCCACGCTTCCTTCGGGCAATTTGCTGCTGCAGGGATACGGCCATACACCAAAGGCGGCCTCACCATAACGTTTGATGTCATGACCCCCAACCCCCGCCCCTCTTACCACCACGTCAGGGTTTGCTGGAGGCGGAGGCGGACATGCAGGTGTGATGAGGAGTCGCTGAAGAGTCAAACACTGCAAACCCTGAATGAACACAATTTGGCTGGTGGCAAGCATCACTTATCTACGGGAAGGGAAGGGGAGGGGAGGGGAGGGCAGGGGGACAACACCTGGCTGTATTGTGAGGCACTGTAAGGGGATCCTCAGAGATAATGGGGATTACCGGTGCCGTTAAGGAAAGGTCGCGTTCAAGGTTGGTCCGTATGCAGAATGGGTTTCGCACATGATTCGGGGTGAGCGCTTACCACCTGCAGGGACCCGTACCAAGGGCTGCTGTCGCTGCTTGCTACTGTGTGTGGGGGACCCCTGCCTGAGGCGGCCAAGGAGATGGGTTGTACAGAACAGGGAACATGTTGCGGACTAACGATAAACTACCACTAAGCATTTCCCCCCAACAGCAGTATTTCAGTCGCAGTCGCCCGGCTGCCCCTCAGCTGACATAATGTCCTAAGGCGTTATCCAAAGGCCGGCTGTTACATTCAACCTCTCCCGGCTGGTTGAGACCCACAGCTGCCATGGCCATGCCTCAGGCCCAGATCCATAACAAAGCCCCTCATCCGCAGCAAATCTCTCCTTCACAGCCCTACCCATATCACGATGAGCCGGTCCCCCTCCTCAGACCGCCCAACCTCGTACATGGGATGGCCGCGACATCTTGCACAGCATGGGGGTTGCCTCCGTCACCTGCTAAGGCCGGGACAGGCGCTTTATCAGTGGCACCAGCAACAATGTTGAATGTTGGCACCGTGAACACGGTGGCACAACCTGGGCTGCGTCCCATACGCCCACGTTCTGGTTCTGTGGGCCGCAGCACCACTGGTGGCGCCACCAAAACCCCGGCTGGCACGCCCGGCCTCCTTATCTGTGAATGGCAGCGCTAACAGTGCATCGTGGGCAGGCATAGCAACGAGGTGAGCTCCACAACCGTTGGCGGGGACGCAGTAGCGGGTAAGGCCGTACCAAGCCCAGGCAGCCCAGGCAGCACCGCCGGTGGAGCAGGGACAGAGTCATACGGCATGGCCGTACAGCCCCGGGCACTTCTGGGCAACAAGTACAGCGTGGTGGAGGTCTTAGATGAGGAGGTCGATAAGGTAAAGGGCGTTGTTGCCGCGATCCTGGAACACTACAACATCAGCGCCTCAACGCCTTCTGCTCCTGCCATTACTGTGACAACAGCGGCGGCAGCTGTGATGGCCAACTCGCGCGGTGGCCCGTGATGAGGTGGTTTGCTTGCTTGGCTTGGCAAAGCGGTCATGATGAACAGGACGCATAGGCAGATGCTGTGATGCCTGTCATGGAAGACGAATGACACGGTGGTAGCTGTGGGTGCGTGACTGTGCATCAAGTGCGATGAGAAGGTTAAGCTCCAGGAGAGGTAGCGGGGATTGATCAGCAAATTCCTCCAGTCGCCCTATGGTTTCTTAGGAAGGGGTCGCTGGCATGGCCCCCGAATCCGAGGAAAGGCAAGCTGGGGGACAAACGGGGAGCCGCACAGGCGGCATGTTGGGAAGGCGCTGACTCGCAAAGTCTGAGAGTGTTGTGGACACTCCAAGGATGCGAGCTGAATGAAGGGATCCCTAGGGTTTCTCACACACCGTACAGACAGCACAGGAGGAATGAACAGCTTTGCGATGTACGATATCGCACTTTGACTGGAAAAGGCACGGGATGATGGAACTTTGCCACATGTATCGGTTCAGGTAAGGCCTGCAGGGTGGACCGCTGCTGTAGTGCTCTCAGCTATTCGCCAGGTTTCAAGCCCGACTATCGGCACTAGCCACTCTGCATAATGACCTAACGTCGTCTGGATTCGAGGTGGGGCGCCACAAAAGAGCAGACCGCTCGTTTGCAGTGCGCGTTGTGTATAATAGTGCTGGGAAATATACCAAAGGGGACGGGAGGGGTAGAGGAAAGGGAACTGTGGCAGGTGCCGCACTGTTGGCAGTGCACAGTTGGCGGGGCCGGGTCATGAACGAGTTAGCAGACGCACAAGGGTTAAGGGCTTAGGGTGAACGCCTGAACGGGGAAGAGGTGCGGCCCACGTCTACCCCGCCCCTTGGTATTAGGGCTTCGGGTGGGGGTGTTGGTGATCGGAGGACTTACTGGATATGTTGCTGTTTGTAAAGGCAAGCGGTCTTGGCCTGCGCTGTTATATTGAGCCAATGTACGAGGGGGAGGGTCGTCATCTTTCTGGAGGGGTGTATATAGATGCTGTATCTGTGTTTGGTGTGGGCTTCTATGTTTAATATAGAGATGCCCGTTCCTACGCCGGTCCATGTTCCATGCGGCACAAGGCCGGGCATTCGTTACCAAAAACAAAAGGACGCAGGATGGGGTTGGAAGTCATCCTGCTTCCGCGGTGCTGCAAGTTGCCCCAACCTGCCCCCTCCTCATCGTGTACATACAGTTAGCAGAGCGGCTGTTTTCCGGAGTTGATAAATTGCCATGGTTTGTACTGATGCGATGACGCAATAACGCATGGCTGTTTCAACGAGTTAAAAGCTGTTTACAAGGCATCGCATACCGAGGGTGCCCCACGACTTAGCTAAAAAAGCCACTGGTTCAAACATGAGCAGCCCAACACATCCAACGTGCACTTCTGGGAAATCATACATAAATGAGCTAGTCCCCTCCACGACGGAGCACACTGCCACCATAATCCACTGCTACAGACTACCTGAAACGACACAATTTCACAAACGAACTTGCTTCATTAATGGAGGACCGCAAATCATGCACCAACTGCATTTTTAGCAAACACTAGAAGCACTAAAAGATTCCAGATGCAATGCGTATGGATGTGCGTACATCAAAAAATTGTTTGCGTTATAGGTCGCAATTCAGAATCGCGACTCCTTCGCAGTGCTAAAACCGCACGCGAGTGACTGTACCAACAAGTGCGATTTCATGCGAAGTGGCATGCGAATTTAATTAGCTTTTGCGTTTTACGTTATTCGCTAATACGTATGCACGCGAAAAACCTTGCGAAAGCTATACTTTTAAATTGCGTTTTAACATTTCACTCGCGATCTTACCTTAACGCTTTGCGATATCCCCACGCGATTACATGCTATTTTCATTAACGCACAAAACTATTTAAATGCGAACAGCATGCGAATCTTGTAACGCGCGCGTTAAGTGTTATTCGCACGCGTTACGAAGTGCGTTACGACGCGAATGCATTCGCACGCCCAGCCAAACTTTCACTCCGGGTCTGTTTTGGGCGCACTTGCGAACGGCATTCGCGAGGTGTCCTTGCGATCACACTTGCTATTGCAAGCGATAGTGCGCGTTAGGCATCACGTTACCTCGCGTTAGCCTCGCGTTAACTTTCTGTAACGCGAGGTTAACGCGAGGTAACGCGATTATCTGTTGTCATAGTGAACGTGGTCTCGGACCGTGGCGGTCAGTTCACGTCTAAGTTTTGGGAAGCTCTCTGCAAGCTTGTGGGCATGCGGGTTAACCTGAGCACGGCATACCACCCGCAGACCGACGGCCAGACCGAACGCACGAACCGCACACTGGGGGATATGTTGCGCAACTTTGCCGGTCGCACGCCTCTCGTTTGGGATACTTACCTGACTGCGGCAGAGTTTGCGATTAACAATGCTGTTAATCGGTCGACAGGTCAAAGCCCGTTCTTCCTGACTTATGGGTTTCACCCGGCGCTACCTGTGTGGCGTGAGCTGGAGGTGTATGTCCCTGCGGCTAAGACCTTTGCCAAGACGTTCTTATCCCGAATGACAGACGCGAAGTCGTGTTTGGACGCGGCACAGCAACGAGCAACGGAGTACTACAACAAGTCCAAACGGGACGTGGTCTTCTCGGAAGGACAGATAGTTCTGCTAAGCACTAAGAACCTGCGTTCCTTCGCCGAGGGGTCCCGTAAGCTTCTGCCCCGCTGGATTGGTCCGTACCCCGTTGTGCGCATGGTAGGGAACGCAGCCGTCGAGCTTGCGTTGCCCTCGAACATGAACATCCACCCTACGTTCCATGTGTCACTTGTTCATCCGTATCGTGGCACAGAGCCCGCGCCTGTCACCACTGATACCCCTGCAGCAGTCGAACCAGGTCCTGAGACTTGGGTCGCAGGCAAGCAGAAGGTATACGATGTGGAGCGCATCCTGGACTACCGCACCCGACGTGTGGGTAGACACCGGCGCAAGCGCACCGTGCACGAGTACCTGGTCAAGTGGACGGACTACTCAAGTGAGCACAACTCGTGGGAACCTGCGCGCAATTTCTCCCCGGAGATGGCGCCCATCCTCGAAGAAGCTAGGTTGCGTGCCACGCAATCTCAGTAGCTCTGGTCGCTTGAGCGGCAGCGAGGACGCTGCCTATGGGGGGGGGGAATAATTGTTGTACCACGCGTCACTTTTCCTAAGCTCTGCTAGAGTTGCACCCACCATCGCCCTATCGCGCACGACACCACGTCACCCTGTCGTACTTGGATGCGCGGAGTGATACGGCACTATCGTACACGGAATGGTACGACACCGTCGTACGTGGATGCGCGGAGCGATACGGCACCGTCGTACACGGGCCGGTACGGCACTGTCGTACGTGGACGCTGTGGAACGGTACGGCACCATCGTACGGTACGGCAGCATGGTACGACGGTACGGCACTACTGTACGATACGGCAGCACAGTACGGCGGTACGGCACTGTCGTATGTGGACGTGCGGAGCGATACGGCACTATCGTACATGGATCGGTACGGCACTGTCGTACGTGGGCGCTGTGGAGCGATACGGCACTGATGACGTCACCCCTGTCGTACGTGGACGCGCGGAGTAGTACGACAGCGGGCGCGACGCGATCGCACGCGTGTCACGCAGCACGTTGCATCGCACATGTAGGCACACTGGCTAAGGGCACAAGCAACCCGCAAATAGCATAACGCCTAATGTGTTGTGCGCAGCGCCGCAAGCATGCATTGCACGACCGGTATCGCGATGATTGCCTCGGCTAGGCACTGATAGCCTATCACGTCATCTACGCCTGTCTTGGAATAAACGTTGTAACTCCTCGCATCGAAGACTTCCGCTGCCTCGATTGGTGCGTTCTGATATAATCGAGCATGATGCACTAAGCCTGGTTCTCCGCAGAATCAATGGGCGATTATGAGGAGTGATACAACATTATCGACCTCCTCATCTAAGACCTCCACCACGCTGTACTTGTTGCCCAGAAGTGCCCGGGGCTGTACGGCCATGCCGTATGACTCTGTCCCTGCTCCACCGGCGGCGCTGAGACGTGCTATGACGGTGCTGCCTGGGCTGCCTGGGCTTGGTACGGCCTTACCCGCTACTGCGTCCCTGCCAACGGTTGTGGAGCTCACCTCGTTGCTATGCCTGCCCACGATGCACTGTTAGCGCTGCCATTCACAGATAAGGAGGCCGGGCGTGCCAGCCGGGGTTTTGGTGGCGCCACCAGTGGTGCTGCGGCCCACAGAACCAGAACGTGGGCATATGGGACGCAGCCCAGGTTGTGCCACCGTGTTCACGGTGCCAACATTCAACATTGTTGCTGGTGCCACTGATAAAGCGCCTGTCCCGGCCTTAGCAGGTGACGGAGGCAACTCGCTTGCTGTGCAAGATGTCGCGGCCATCCCATGTACGAGGTTGGGCGGTCTGAGGAGGGGGACTGGCTTATCGTGATACGGGTAGGGCTGTGAAGGAGAGATTTGCTGCGGATGAGGGGCTTTGTTATGGATCTGGGCCTGAGGCATGGCCATGGCAGCTGCGGGTCTCAACCAGCCGGGAGAGGTTGAATGTAACAGCTGGCCTTTGGATAACGCCTTAGGACATTGTGTCAGCTGAGGTGCAGCCGGGCGACTGCGACTGAAATACTGCTGTTGGGGGGAAATGCTTAGTGGTAGTTTATCGTTAGTCCGCAACATGTTCCCTGTTCTGTACAACCCATCTCCTTGGCCGCCTCAGGCAGGGGTCCCCCACACACAGTAGCAAGCAGCGACAGCAGCCCTTGGTACGGGTCCCTGCAGGTGGTAAGCGCTCACCCCGAATCATGTGCGAAACCCATTCTGCATACGGACCAACCTTGACCGCGACCTTTCCTTAACGGCACCGGTAATCCCCATTATCTCTGAGGATCCCCTTACAGTGCCTCACAATACAGCCAGGTGTTGTCCCCCTGCCCTCCCCTCCCCTCCCCTTCCCTTCCCGTAGATAAGTGATGCTTGCCACCAGCCAAATTGTGTTCGTTCAGGGTTTGCAGTGTTTGACTCTTCAGCGACTCCTCATCACACCTGCATGTCCGCCTCCGCCTCCAGCAAACCCTGACGTGGTGGTAAGAGGGGCGGGGTTTGGGGGTCATGACATCAAACGTTATGGTGAGGCCGCCTTTGGTGTATGGCCGTATCCCTGCAGCAGCAAATTGCCCGAAGGAAGCGTGGCGAGACCGCCATTTTTGAGGATGTCCCGCAGTTGAGCTGCACTGCACTTCGTAACAGCAGTGTGCTTTCCTGCCCCCATCGACATCGTCGTTTTCACGTCGCTGCTGCAGCCATTGATATAGTGTGGCTGCAGGCATATATGCCCCTTGGCGGAACGATGACTTCTTTCGATGATTTTGTTACCGTCGACAAAACTGGCCTACCACCGACATGGCGCCAAATCTTTTTACCTGCAGATACTCCATATCCTCCAACAATGCTGCCCGCTCGTCCAGAAGTGCCGTACACAACATCTCCCGTACAGCACCGATGCAGGATACGTTGAGTTTGTCTGCCACGCTCACAATCACGCTCGGCGTGTCCGTGTAGCGCGTGGCTGTGGAGAAGGCTGTGGAGGATGCCGTGGAGGGGCGACATCCAGGGATTCTGGGTGATGTGGTGCCCGGTCGGGAGAGCGGCAAGGGTAGAGAGATGGAGGCCGAGGCCGTGGCGGACAACACGGCCGGTGGGCGAGAGGATGTGCCGGGTGGGAGGAGGAGGACACCGCTGTGGAGGGCGGCCGCGGTGGGAGGCCAGTGGAATGCAGTCAGCCGCCGGTCTCGATAATCTGTGGGGAAGCACACCCGCATAGTCGTGGTGAGGGACCAACGTTTGAGTAGAAGATAACAGTCTTAACAGAAGCGCGATTATTAGTACCTGGGAATTCACTTGGTCCCCAGGTTCAGGCAGGTAGCAATTATTGCTGCTACGGGCAAAATGTGGCGTTTGCCAGAGCCACACCACGGAAAGCACCCAAATGCTGCCCATCGGATCTTATAAATAAAGCCCAAACCCACCGAAGTGAGTGCCGAACCTCCTGCATCGCGTCCCTGCCTGGATCGCATGATCGTCCGACCCAACCTCAACCCCGCCCACCCGCGCACACCACCGGGGCAGTGAGCATGCACGGGGTCTTAGCCACCTTCAACCACCAGCTCCGGAGACCATAAGCGCCGCCGTAATCGTCAATCAATTACCCGCCAACCATCTACCGGAGTGTCCCTAGCCTTCTGTACCAATACACCTGCGCTACCAAGTGAACTGACCGCTGTGGAAGTGTGCAGCCAGTCAATCAGCAGCTTAATCTCCGTCTCAACCTGAGATGGTCGGGTAGCAACAGTGAATCAGATCAGTATGGATAGGAGAGGAGCACGCTACTAAGTAGTGTATCCCATTAGAGCATGGAACATGTGGTGGAAGGGACCGGACGAGGCAAGACCATCCCCGCCAGACTCCTCACAACCCCCGAACTCAAAAGTGACCCTTTCCTGGATCTCGTGAGGCTCCCGCAAGCCGCGAGCTCCTGCGTTTGGGTCTGTTGCCCTCCCTAACCACACATGTCACAACAGGCGCCCCGATCCCTGTTCCTCCTCACCCTGGCCCTGGCAAGGAGAGCCTAACAGCTGTCAACCGATGGTTGGCTAGGAGCTGGACAGCGGCAGACCCGCCCAATATGCTTTTGTCCCAGCAAAGTATGCATGCAAACTGTGCGCACATGCTAGCACATCACTTCGAGAGCAGCAAGAGGTGTTGAAGTCGGCACCAAGAGAAGATCCTCCTCAAGGTGCAGTATCATTTCCACCCGGATAGCTAAGCGACTTCAACATGTCAACAAACAGAGCCAGTCATTGACCTGCCCTCCGCAACCATCTGCCCTCACCGCCACCCACTATGCTTCGCTGCGGGTTGCTGCATAGCTGGTGTCGTGCAAGCAAAGCTGAAGTATTCAGCTGCACATCCCCTAAGATAACCGCGAGAGCCCCCGCCTCCGCAAATAGGGTCTCATTATCGTCCAACAGAGAGTTGCCCAGGGATCGTGCGCCAGATCTGAGGTGTTGTGAAAATGCGCGGAGAATGGGGATGGAAGGGTGATGATAATGGAAGCACAGCGGATCACCTTTCAAACCTTGCCAAGGCACAATTGCCTCCTTCGGAATCCGTTGCGTTGATTTTACTGCTCTGTCGCCGAGGAGGCGGTAGCTGGCAGTCACAAGGATGGATGGCGACCCATGGGTCCATGCGCCCACCGGCAGATGTGGCAGCATCGCAGTGGCTTCAAGGGGTGAAGCCATCTATTGCGGTGTAAGCGTCATTCCCCTGCCAATGTGTGTTGGTCTTGAGGACGCTGCGCGTGCTCTTGGTGGCAGGAGGCGGCTGGGGGGCCTTAGCAATTACTTGCGCCAGGGGGACATTCGTACCGTGCAGGGAGCTCGGGGCTGAGCTTAACCCAGCAGGCGCCGTACTGACGGGGCCTGTGCTGCCTGGCGTTCCCGGGCAGCGGACCCGGGGAGTAAATGCAGGGCCCTACACCCCGCCATTTGTGTGGCATTGAAGCTGGGCTGAGTCCTAAAGAAGCCTTTCCATACGCCGCGAAAATAAAGCAACAGTCTACAAATGCGCAAAAAAGAAGCAGGCCCAATTGTCGGAAAGTAATATTATTGTATTATTTATGGGCTCCTAGAATTTTCTTTGTAAACTGCTGCACATTAATTTTTGCGTTCCGTGCGTAAGATCGCGATACTGAAGTACGCGCACGTACCGATCGCTGGAAGACCTTACTTTTACATTAGGCCTTTACAAAATCTCCAAACGCAATGAACCAATTATTTCCTCGACAATTATCAGGTTTACTTATATTGTTCCTAGGCGTCCGTGACTTTTACCCCTGTTAACAGTTTCGCATGTTTAACGCAAATCGCGTATGCGAGCGAACTTCGTGATATTTGTGTGCATTCCGATGCGATTGCCTATTCGCTTTTCAGGATTTTTGTACTATTGTAAAACCGCTTTTTTAATATGTTTTTGTGCCTAAATCTTAAAGAATATTCTACCTGAATCAATTTTCTTAGCAGAAGCAAGCTTTAGCATATAGTTTTCCGTCCGCTGCGTTACGGGTGTGCGTTACATTCGCACGGATTCGCACCGGGATTCGCGTGCTTACGCTCCTTACGCAGCCAAAAGCCATGTAACGCGCCCGATACGCAGTTTTCTGTAGCCATAGTGTAAGCAGGGTAATGCTTCTTGGCGCCTTGTTGTCAACCTTAAGTGTATGAACATTGCCCAGAAGGCGTATAAATGCTGGTATGAATCCCTCCGTACTCTACATTGTATGGGAATTCAGAATTCGAGGATGATCAAGGTGGATTTGGTGGATGCCTTGTATCATATCCCCATCCGTCCAGAGGATCGTCGTTCCTTCACGTTCCGCTTCTGTGGTAGGCTGTATGAGATGAATGTCCTTCCAATGGGTTGGTTAAATAGTCCTTACTGGTTCACTAAGGTTATGCGTAATGTTGTTCGTTTCTGGAGGGACCCTTTAGCAGCGGTTGGTGGCAGGAAATGTCGAGTCATACTGTTGTATTATGCAACAATTAAAAACATTTTATAAAATCGTTTAAGTGAGCGTGGTAGTGAGAACTACCGATTGATAGAGCGGAAGACCTAAATAGCGTACGCGAGATCCCGTACGATGGATCAGACTATCATCGAGATAGTTATATTCGAGGTCTTTATAAAAGATTCGACTTTTATATATCAACCGATAGATAGTTCATGCGGTGGGATGGTCGACATCCCAAACTACCAGTGACGCGTGTCACCAAGCTTCCCGTGAAGCCCCGCCTACCAGTGTAGGACTTAGGTCAACGGACCTTTAAAGGACGTTGTATACGACAACTATCCCCCCTCCGGACACAGCGTCCCCGCTGCGTCAAGGGCTCGTTGCCTAGCTTCAGCCAGTGCCTCCGCTAGGTCAGCCGTAAAATTGGACGCTGGCTCCCAGGTGTTATGCTCGGATGTATAACCAGCCCACTTGACCAAGTACTCGTGTACTAGCCGTTTCCGCTTACGACTCTTCCCGACACGTCGAGTGCGGTAGTCGAGGATCCGCTCAACCTTATAGAAAGGTTCGGTCATTAGCCAAGGGGTTCCGGATGGTTGCACTTCGGGCGGCAACATCGCTTGAGCATCCGCATTCGTAGCGGTCGAAGTGCGATACGGTCGCAACAACGAAACGTGAAACGTGTGGTGAATCCGCATGTCGTGTGGTAATTGCAGTTGCGCTGCAGCGTTACCAACCATTCGAACGACAGGGTACGGGCCGACGTACTTTGGCAAAAGCTTCCGTGAGCCTTCCGTAGCCAAATGGAGATTCTTGGTACTAAGCAGCACCAACTGCCCTGGGGAAAGGGTGACGTCCTTCTTACCCAGATCGTAGTACGCTTTCGTGCGGTGTTGGGCAGCCTCTAGGCACGCTCTTGCGGCTTCGAGACGTGAGACGAAAGACTTGACGTAGGTCTTGGCTGCCGGGACGGGCAGGTCTAACTCACGCCAGATAGGTGTGGCGGGGTTATAACCGTAGTTGAGGAAGAATGGCGACTTCCCAACTGAACGATTCACAGCGTTGTTCATCGAGAACTCGGCGGCCGTGAGGTGCGTATCCCAAGACGTTGGGGTCTGTCCCGCGTAAGCCCGCAGCATGTCGCCGAGCGTGCGATTCATGCGCTCCGTCTGCCCGTCAGTCTGTGGATGAAAGGCCGTCGAAAGCTGGGTTCGCGTGCCTATCAGCTTACCTAACGCATCCCAGAACTGACTTGCGAATCGAGGATCCCGGTCCGAGATGATGGACTTAGGGACCCCATGCAACCGGACGACGCTATCAAAGAACAGTTTTGCTGTCTGTTCTACCGTAACCGTCGTGGTCGTGGGCACCAGGTGTGTCATCTTCGTGAATCGATCAACGAAAACGCATATGGCGTCATACCCCCCCTGCGTTTTTGGCAGAGAGACCACGAAGTCTAGGGAAATGGATTCCCACGGGGCACCTGGGATAGGTAACGGTTGGAGTTCGCCTGGTGATGAGCCCGTACGGGGTTTGTTCCGCTGGCAAACATCACAGGACAGGACGTAATCGTTTACATCCTTAGCCATACGTGGCCACCAAAAAGTGCGTCGTAACAACTCAAGCGTGCGAGTGCAACCGATGTGCCCAGCAAGAGGGTCCGAATGGATTCGATCCAGGATATCACGCCGTAACAAGTCATCGTTGGGTACGACGACCTGACGTTGATCCCCCTCAGTTCGCAACCACAGACCCTTTTCATTTGTAAGGTTCGCTGTGTTGAGAGGTTCGGAAAACCAGGGATCATGCGTGTACGAGTGCCGTATGCGATCCGCTAGCCCAGCTACCGTGAGCTCCGCAACGGCGGACTGGCGGCGGGTGACCACAGCGAGGATGGCCATATGTAGCGACGGATGACGGCTAAGTGCATCCACTACATTTAAGGATCCCGTGCAGTGTTCCCACGTGTAATCGAAACGTGCGAGGAACTCTAGCCAGCGAGCTTGGCGGCGGTTCAGCGAAGGAACCCCCTGGAGAAACGTTAGGGGCTTGTGGTCAGTCTTGACCACAAAGGGACAACCCTCGAGGTAGCAACGCCATTCACGTAAGGCATGTACAACGGCTAAGAGCTCTTGCTCCCCAGTTGTATAGATACGCTCGGCCGGCAAAAATTTCTTGCTGGTGTACGCAATTGGACGTCCGCCCTGTAGGAGTACGGCCCCCGTTCCAAGTAGCGAAGCATCTGTAATGAGCTCTACACGGAAAGGACTCGCATGGTCTGGGAACTGCAAAACGATGTCGTCGGTAATGGCGCGTTTAATTGATTCGAACGCAGCTTGGCACTCAGGTGTCCAAGAGTCCCCTCTGACAAAGGCGTCTTTTCGTGTCAGATTCGTTAACGGCGCTGCTACCGACGAATAGCAGGGGACAAACTTCCAGAAGTAGTTCGTGAGTCCCAAGAACTGTCGAAGTTCTTGCACCGTGGAGGGAACTGGCCAATTTCGTACCGCAGCAGTCTTACGAGGATCCATACGAATCCCATCGACTGAGACGACATGCCCGAGGTATTCGACCTGGCTTTGTGCCCAATGGCACTTGGAGCGTTTTGCATAAAGCCGTTCCTTACGCAGGGTATCCAAAACGAGCCGAAGGTGCTGTAAATGCTCCTATTTCGTTTTGGAGTATACCAGGATATCATCTAGGTAGCATACAACGAATCGATCGATGTATGGATGGAATATACGATCCATCACGGCCTGAAATGTCGCAGGTGCGTTTGCGAGCCCAAAGCTGAGCACAGTGTACTCAAAGTGACCAAACGGGGTTCGGAACGCCGTCTTAGGGATATCGGAATCCGTAATACGGATCTGATTGTACCCCTGCTGCAGATCAACGGAACTGAAGTATGCAGCCCCTCGCAGTTTATCCAGCAAGGCATCCACACGTGGGAGAGGGTAGCGGTTCTTAACGGTGGTCGCATTTAAACCCCGGTAGTCGATGCACATCCGTAAGCCTCCGTCCTTTTTGGCAACAAAGAGGATAGGAGCGGAATACGGTGACGTACTCGGACGTATCATCCCTTTGGCGATCAGGTCAGCTACCTGTCGCTTAACCTCTTCCAACTCGAGTGGACTGAGGCGGTACATGGGGCGTGCCACCGGTCGGGCCCCCGGTGCCAAGGGGATGGTGTGATCGACTGGACGGACAGGGGGTATTCCAGGGACATCCTGAAATACGTCCTCATACTCGCCGAGGAGTTGCTCAACGTCCGGGTCCATGCTAGTCTGTGACTGGACAGCGCTTAAGCACAGCTTAGGACAAACGAGAAGTCCGTGAGCACCGTGACGTAGGTCACGCTTAGCAGCCTTCCTGCCTATGCGTTCAGGCGGGTTTTTGCTGGTGCAAAAGGCTGTTGCAGCGTAGTTTTCGGTTGGAGCTGCGTTAACATCACGGGGCTCGAGATCAGCGGCCGTAAGAAGAGGAACGTGAGCACACGTCTCTCCTTTGCACACCCGTAACGTGTTTGTATCGTAGTCGATAACGGATCGATATGCACGAAGCGTAGCTGAGCCAAGGATGAACGAAGCAGCATCCATGAGCGTAGGCAAAACGTAAGGTGTTACGTTGACACGGAGGGCGCCTAAGGCCAACCGCAACGTAACCTTGCCTAGGATCGTCTGCGTGTTCCCATCGGCCAAGTGGACACAGGACCACTCGGATGGTTGTACCTCTACCCCAAGCTGAGAAATGATAGCTTCACTGATGAAGTCATGGCTCGCCCCAGTATCTACAAGAGTGGTCATTTTCAGACCAGCAACTTCGGTAGACACTAGCGGAAGGGCGCCATTAGCTAGCGCTGCAGCAGAGGGCAGGGTGAGAGCCTGAGTGAAAGGCTGGACGGGACCTGACATAGCTGATGGTGCATCGAACCAAACCTCCGACTCATGTGCCGTGGGTTGTGCGGGGGTTGGTTGCCCTTGAAGGTCAAGGGTATGAAACAGGACTGAACCTGGAGGGAAGCGGTGGACGCAACGCATACCCTGAAACAACCCAACCGAGTGCGTGACGAAGGAGGATGGCAGCAGCATCGCTAGAGATGTGTCCGGACGTTTTTGTTTCTGAGCTCGATACTGCTTCAGGAGCTGGTGCAGATGTGCACGTGAACGGGGAACGAACCACACGGTGTGGCTCTCGAAAGCATTGGAGGCAAGAAGTGGACGTTGCGGCTCAAAGAGGTTACAAAGCTCTCCAAAACCGGCGCGCATCGTGCACGCATCAAACGTGAATAAACGTCCAACGATCTTCTCGACCGCGGATAAGACAGCTGGAATCACTGCCACTGCGGCAACCTTGTGCGAAAAGGTGGCCTCCTCTGAAACTGACCCAGGGGATATCCCCGAAGTACCAGCCTGGGCAGGGTCCTATTGAACGATCGGTCCCACCGCGGGATCACCCCCTGCAACCGGCGGACGATGCTGAGGGCGACGTGGGCATTCATTGTAGCGGTGGTCCTTGCTTCCGCAGCAGAGGCAGACCCGAGCCGCACGGCGCTTCACGTAGACGCCGTAAGGAATGTTCCGGTCGTTCACGTCGTAGAACTTAGTGGGCGCCAGATCGTCGTGCGTAGCGGCGCTCTGTCCCCGCGGTTTGTGCTGCTGTGGCCGGCCCTTCTTCTTCATCTCAGGGCGGTTCACGGCCAACGCAGCCATAGGTGCCGCACGTGGCGGGCGGGACGTAGACGGGCCGGCAGCGTTAGCCATTTCCACGTCTCCCTCAACAGACTGCGCAGCAACGGCATTAGAGCGGATAGCGGCACGGGCTTGTCGCGTAGCCACAATGCGGCGCTCTTCACCCAACACATGCTGGACAAGATCGCTGTACTTCTTAAACGGCTGATTCAGGTTATCGACAGCGCACGCGGCGTGCAAACTTTCAGTCAGCCCTTGTCTAAAAGCGAACAACAGCTCCCCTTCCGTAATCGACGGAATGTCTGTTATGAGAGCCTCGAAACGACTTCGGTAGGCTGCAATAGATTCGCCTGGCGTCATGTGGTACGTCAGCTGATACAGTTTTAGCCGGGCCTCTTCTTCCAAAGACTGGATCTGAGGTGCAAAGCGCTGAATTAGCTGTACTATGACGTCGTTCGAGGTATACTCTTTCGTAGCTAGTGACCAGGAATCAAACCACGTCTTAGCCTGCCCTGACAACGCTTGTGACAGAAAAAGGCAGCGAGCTTCATCGATTTGACCCCAGGCTACTAGCGCAAAGAGCTTTACTACATCACGAACAAAAGCCCTAACGCAAACCGGTGTGGTTTTAACGTCGGACTTTTCGTCTATGTTGAGTTTCGGCGTAGGGATAGCCAACTTGAGCATTTCGGCCCCAGCTGACGGCGGTCGCGTGACCTGATCCCTAGGCTGAAGACTCACCGCAGCGGGCGTAAGCACTGTCGTAGCAGTGACGGTAGGCGTGACCTGAGCCCCAAAAGCTTCAGGCACCGGCAGTTGCACAGTAGGAGGAGTCACATCTGTCTGAGTCTCTGCGCGAGCAGCATGCAGACCGAAGATGTTAGCAATAGGCATAAACAGGGCGTCAGCACCAACAGGCACCCTAGGAATAGGCACGGGACTGGTCGCAGGTTGCCCTATTGATCCCGACGGACCTGCCCCTACGTTTAATTGGGCTGCCTGAGAAGCCGTATTGCGTGCAGGAGTCGCGGTTTCCGGCAATGGCGCACCGTGCGAGTGCGCAAGAGCTAAAAGTTGCGAATAGGACATATCGAAGTCCGTTCGCACACGAAATCGATTAGTTTTCACTAGAATTCGTACCCGCGTCGTAAGGCAACGTCGCGATAGCGGGACGCGATGTTCTACCGCACGTAGGACAGCGATGGTCCTCTGCGGGCACTCCAAGTTGAGTTTTTCAGCAAAGCGAAGACTAAAAGGAACCCTACTGCTTACCGGAAATATTTTCAACTTGTAAGGACGCGAGCATTTGTCCAAGCAAGTCCTCGCGGTCCATAAGGCGGCGACGGCGGCGAGTAGCGACTTAGCCACAGAGACCTACGGTCTCGATGTTGTATTATGCAACAATTAAAAACATTTTATAAAATCGTTTAAGTGAGCGTGGTAGTGAGAACTACCGATTGATAGAGCGGAAGACCTAAATAGCGTTCGCGAGATCCCGTACGATGGATCAGACTATCATCGAGATAGTTATATTCGAGGTCTTTATAAAAGATTCGACTTTTATATATCAACCGATAGATAGTTCATGCGGTGGGATGGTCGACATCCCGAACTACCAGTGACGCGTGTCACCAAGCTTCCCGTGAAGCCCCGCCTACCAGTGTAGGACTTAGGTCAACGGACCTTTAAAGGACGTTGTATACGACACATACCTCCCATGCAGCCACATCATTTTTTTCCAACTCATAGCAGCAGCAGACGACCAGCCCGCCTTGGAGCTCGTGTGCTGCCCTACCTGGACGACTTTCTCTTCATTTTCTCTTCCAAGGAGCAGGCGGATCTTGGAGCGTGTTGGGTGAGATAGACGATTGAGTTTCTAGGTTTGTCTTGTCACCCAACTAAATGTCAGTGGGAGCCTTCACAAGCGGTTTATCATTTAGGCATCACCGTCAATGCTGCTTCTGGCTTGTTTGAGGTGCCCAAAGAGAAGCTTTCTAAGCTCCGATGGCTGGCAGTTGGCTTAAGGGTCACGGCTAAGAAAAATCGTCAGTTAGTCCAGTAGCGTGAGTTGGCTAAGTTTTGTGGTTTCACTCAGAGTGTTAAGCTGGCTCTTACCCCAGCCCCGCTTTTTCTGCAGAACTTCTATGATGATATCATGCAGCCTGTGGGTTGGTTGGACCGCATTCATCTGTCACGTGGCTCCCTTCGAGACCTTGATTGGTGGGCGGACATCCTAACACGTCATTGTTCGGCCGCCATTCACATAGGACCTGCCGCAGTGGACTTGTCTGTCGTCATTCCTGGGGTGCGGAGTGTTGTAGCACTCCTTCCAATCGCCCATTGATTCTGCGGAGAACCAGGCTTAGTGCATCATGCTCGATTATATCGGAACGTACCAATCGAGGCAGCGGAAGTCTTCGATGCAAGGAGTTACAACGTTTATTCCAAGACAGGCGTAGATGACGTGATAGGCTATCAGTGCCTAGCCGAGGCAATCATCATCTAACCGATGCGAATCGGTGCTCGGGCTTATCCAAGATATGTGACCATAAGCGATACATAAGGTGGAAGCTCAACCAAAGCGTGGTTAGCTTAGATAAACGTCAATCGAAATGTTCGCGTAGTGATTCTCTCTTAGGCCGTCAGTGAGCATAGCAGATATACTCGCAGCGACGGCTCGCAGTACAAAAGATCTGCAAGTAGTAAGTGTACTACCGTGATCCCGCGTGCGGATATTGCTATATAAGCCGTCATAGCAATAGTGCAATTTTCTTTACTTGCGTAAAGGTGCCGACTACGCCATCGCGCGTAGTGTTGCATTCGACGCGCCGCATCGCTCGAGCCATTGCCTTGCGACCTCAAGGTACGCTCGCATTATCGTGCTCGAGCGCACGCGTATGCATAGTGCACGTGTTATCGTTAGTGCGCATTGCTATGTGATGCCTCATGCATTTTAGATCGTCCGCGACCAAGTCGCCGGACTATGCGCACTTATCGCGATACCGATCGCGCGATGTATGCTTGCAGCGTTGTGCACAATGCATTAGGCGATATGCTCTTTGCGGGTTGCTTGTGCCCTTAGCCAGTGCGCCTAACGTGTGCGGTGCGACGTGCTGTGTGGCGTGCGTGCGGTCGCGTCGCGCCCGCTGTCGTACTACTCCAAGCGTCCACGTACGGCAGGTGATGTCATCATTGCCGTATCGCTCCCCGCGTCCACGTACGACAGTGCCGTACCGCTCCGTGTACGACGGTGCCGTATCGCTCCCCGCGTCCATGTATGACAGTGCTGTACCGCTCCGTGTACGACGGTGCCGTATCGCTCCCCGCGTCCACGTACGACAGTGCCGTACCGCTCCGTGTACGACGGTGCCGTATCACTCCCCGCGTCCACGTACGACATGGGTGACGTGGTGTCGTGCGCGACATAGCGATGGTGGGTGCAACTCTAGCAGAGCTTAGGCAAAGTGACGCTTGGTACAACAATTATTCCCCCCCCCCATAGGCAGCGTCCTCGCTGCCGCACTAGCGACCAAGGCTACTGAGATTGTGTGGCACGCAACCTAGCCTCTTCAAGGATGGGCGCCATCTCCGGGGAGAAATTGCGTGCAGGTTCCCACGAATTGTGCTCACTTGAGTAGTCCGTCCACTTGACCAAGTACTCGTGCACGGTGCGCTTGCGCCGGTGCCTACCCACATGTCGAGTGCGGTAGTCCAAGATACGCTCCACGTCGTATACCTTCTGCTTGCCTGCGGCCCAAGTCTCAGGACCTGGTTAGACTGCTGCAGGGATATCAGTGGTAACAGGCGCGGGCTCCGTGCCACGATACGGACGAACAAGTGACACATGGAACGTAGGGTGGATGTTCATGTTAGAGGGCAACGTGAGCTCGACAGCTGCGTTCCCTACCATGCGCACAACGGGGTACGGGCCAATCCAACGGGGCAAAAGCTTACGGGATCCTTCGGCAAAGGAACGCAAGTTCTTAGTGCTTAGCAGAACCATCTGTCCTTCCGAGAAGACCACGTCCCGTTTGGACTTGTTGTAGTACTCCGTTGCTCGTTGCTGTGCCGCGTCCAAACACGACTTCGCGTCTGTCATTCGGGATAAGAACGTCTTGGCAAAGGTCTTAGCCGCAGGGACATACACCTCCAGCTCACGCCACACAGGTAGCGCCGGGTGAAACCCATAAGTCAGGAAGAACGGGCTTTGACCTGTCGACCGATTAACAGCATTGTTAATCGCAAACTCTGCCGCAGTCAGGTAAGTATCCCAAACGAGAGGCGTGCGACCAGCAAAGTTGCGCAACATATCCCCCAGTGTGCGGTTCGTGCGTTCGGTCTGGCCGTCGGTCTGCGGGTGGTATGCCGTGCTCAGGTTAACCCGCATGCCCACAAGCTTGCAGAGCGCTTCCCAAAACTTAGACGTGAACTGACTGCCACGGTCCGAGACCACGTTCTTAGGGACGCCGTGCAACCGAACCACGTTATCGAAAAACAGGCGTGCAGTCTGCTCCGCAGTGCAGGTCGACGTGGTAGGTGCAAGGTGAACCATCTTAGTCAAACGGTCAACCATGACAAGCACCGAGTCGTATCCCCCCTCAGTTTTGGGCAGCGCGACCACGAAGTCCATGGAAACACTTTCCCAAGGCGCGTCAGGGACAGGCAATGCTTGCAACAACCCGTGGCCCCTACCGGACAAAGCCTTGTTGCGCTGGCACAAACTGCATGTCTGTACAAAGTTCTCGGCATCTCTCGCCAGACGAGACCACCAGAACGAGCGTCGCACCAGCTCGACCAGCCGTGTGCTACCTGGGTGTCCTGCCAACGGATCCTCATGGAAACGGGAAAGGATATCGCGACGAAGGGAGTCATCGTTAGGCACGACGATCTGAGTCGTCGATCCTTCCGTCTGTAGCCAAAGATCATTCTGCTTGCGTAGGTGCTCAACATTGCTAGGTGAAGCGAACCAGGAGTCGCCAGCATAGGCAGTCTTCAAGCGAGCCGCAAGGTCTGAGGACAAAGGCACGTCCGGGGTCTGCGGACGTTGGACAGGCGCCGCCAGAATCGCAGCATGTAGCGACGGATGTCGACTGAGAGCGTCGGCGATGTTAATCCGGCCGGCAACGTGCTCCCAGGTGCAGTCAAACCGCGCGAGGTACTCCATCCACCTCGCTTGACGCCGGTTCAACGTGGGGACGCTTTGCAAAAACGTCAGGGGCTTGTGGTCAGTTTTAAGGGTGAAAGGTCGTCCCTCTAGGTAAGAACGCCACTCCTTAAGCGCGTGCAAGACCGCTAGCAGCTCCTGTTCCCCAGTGGTGTAACGGGTTTCTGCGCCCGTAAACTTCTTACTCGTGAAGGCGATCGGTCGCCCTTCCTGCAACAGTACAGCGCCTCTCCCATACAACGAATTATCCGAAAACACTTCGACACGAAACGGCAACGAGTAGTCGGGGAACGCAAGGGTAACGTCGTCGGCAACGACACGCTTTAGCTCTTCGAACACCAGCTGACACTCGGGCGTCCATGCACTAGGCGAATCGAAAGCTCCCTTACGCGTCAAATCAGTGAGCGGGGCCGCAAGGACAGAGTACTGCTTGATGAACTTACGGAAGTAATTGGTCAAGCTGAGGAAGCTACGGAGCTCCTGAAGGTTCCGAGGCGCTGGCCAATCGCGAACCACAGCTACCTTCCGTGGGTCCATCTTGACGCCAGTGGCCGACACGATGTGGCCCAAGTACTCCACCTGAGGCTGCGCCCAAAAGCACTTGGCACGCTTCGCAAACAATTGCTCCCACCTCAACACCTCAAGCACAAGCTTAAGATGCTCCAGGTGCTCCTCGCGCGTCTTGGAGTAGACCAGGATGTCGTCCAAGTAGCAAACGACGAACCTGTCGATGTACGGTCTAAACATGCGATCCATGACCGCCTGAAACGTCGCAGGGGCGTTAGTCAACCCGAACGACAAGACCGTATACTCGAAGTGACCAAAGGGCGTCCGAAAAGTGGTTTTCGGCACATCAGACACAGCGATGCGAATCTGATTGTATCCCTGTTGCAAGTCGATCGAGCTGAAGTAGGCCGAACCCTTCAGCTTATCGAGCAGGTCGTCCACGCGCGGCAATGGGTAACGGTTCTTGACCGTCGTCGCATTCAACCCCCGGTAATCGATGCACATGCGCAAGCTCCCATCCTTCTTACCGACAAACAAAATCGGCGCAGAGTACGGAGATGTGCTGGGGCGAATCATACCCTTTGCGAGCAGATCGGTTACCTGGCGCTTCACCTCGTCCAACTCCAGGGGACTTAACCTGTACATAGGTCTTGAAACAGGCTGAGCGCCAGGTATGAGTGGGATGGTATGGTCCACGGGACGCAAAGGAGGAAGCCCAGGTACGTCACGAAAAACGTCTGCGTACCCTGTGAGCAAGGCCTCAACCTCAGGATCCAAAGAAGACTGAGCGGTGGTCGCATTCAAATGCAACCTAGGCCTCACAAGCAGTCCGTGGGCACCCTTCCGGATCATCCGGATGGCCTCTTTACTCCCGACTGGCTTGGGTTCCGCACGCTGCCCCATGGCTTTCACAGCGTAGTTAACCACAGGCTCCGCTTCAGTCTTACCCCCCTCTGGCTCAACACTTGCAAACGGCACGAAGGGTACTTTGCACGACAGAGTCCCCTTACGAAGGCGAAGGGTTCCAGACTCTAGGTCAATGCCGGCCCCATACTGCCGTAATGTTGAGGACCCCAGTATATATGTCGCAGCATCAGTCAGCTCGCGCAACACATAAGGTTGGGTCGTAATACGCAGAGGACCTATACACAGGTGAAGGGTGACCCTGCCCAATATGGGTTGCTTACCCCCATCCGCGAGGGTAACCTGCGACCATTCCGACGACTGTGGGCACAGACCCAATGCATTCACCTCTGCCGATGAGATGAAGTCGTCACTGGCACCAGTATTGACGAGCGCCTTCAGGGTGCGACCAGCAAGATCGACCTGAATCAAGGGAACCCGATTGTCTGCCAGTACCGACTCTGCGGACGAAAGCAAGACGCTCAGGGCGGGTTCGAAACGTTCGGCAGAACCCTCAGAATGAGGTGCAGGAGATTCGTACCAAACGTCAACGGCGTAGGCCTGAACCGACAGCGGCACACAGGTGCACCTGCTAAATCAACACCGTTATACAAAACGGTGCCCGGCTCGAACCGGCAGACTTTCCGCATACCCGTTAGCAATGTCGAAGCTTTTCGCCGACTATAAGCGGGTAGAAGGACGCAAGCGGCAGTGTCTGGACGTTGACGCCTACATCTCCTATAGAAGGTCAGCTGCACTGACAGCTCGCGCAGAGATGAGGGGAGGAACAAGACGGTGTGACCTAACAAATCGATAGACGCCAGCGGCTTGCTCAGTGCATACAGGTTACACAGCGAGTCAAAACCTATATGTCCTGAGTGACCGTCGAGTGACAATCGACGTCCAATCGCGCGCTCGATTTGTTCAAGGACCGAAGGCAACGGTGCCCTCACGGCTTGCCGCACTGACGACAACCGCCCACCCTCTAGTTCCGGCTTCCCAGGTGGAGTCCCCTCCGAACCATCCTGGGCAATCCCCTACTTCGGCCGCTGAGCCAAAGGCGGTAGCATCGGGCAATCCTTCGTAGGATGTTCCGCAGACACGCATCTCAGGCAAACCTTCATGCTCTTCCGACGCTTAAGCTCGGAGTGCGTGCAACCCCATTTTTCCAACCAACCGTCACTGGTGCGTTGTCGTTCTTAGCTTCGTGCGCAGCCGCAGCAGACGGCGAACCCCCTTTCCTCTTGCCCTTGGTCGGATCCGCGCGTTGACCTGCGCCGGTTGACCCTTTGCGGTTACCCGATCCGGAAGCGCCGCGAACGCCGTGACCGCGATCCGTGTGAACGGTGGTCACCGCTACCATTGGCGTTCGACGCTCCGTTTCGGCCCCCTGGTCCATGGCCGCAGCGTCAGACGTCGGATCCTGCACTCGCATGGCATTAACACGAGGGACAGGTTTAATAGCACGCTGGCCAGCTAAGAGACGCTTCTCGACCCCTCGCGCAAAATGCACCAGTTCCTCATAGGACCCAAAGTCCTTTCCCGCCAAGTCCGTGGCACATTGTTGCGCCAGGACCTCAGACAATCCACGCTGAAACCAAAAGATGCGTTCGTCCTCCGTCAGGTTACCGATGGGCGTGATCAGGGCCTCGAAGCGCGACTGGTACGCAGGTACTGTTTCATCATGGCGCATGCGATATGTGCCAGATGCTAACGTACTGCGAGCCTCAGCACTTAGCGGTTGAACCTCGGGAGCAAAGCGCGCAAGCAAAGCACGAGCCAACTCCTCAAACGTGTATGTCTGCCTTGCCATTGTCCACTGATCGTACCATGTCTTCACCACACCCGCGAGGGTGTTCCCAACGAACAGACATTTCACAGGGTCACGATCACCACCACGGACCAGTCGCAAGTACACGCGGACATCACGCAGGTATGCACGAGTTGTATCAGCAATGCTTCGCTCAGCATTCTTATGTTTCGCATCATGCGGGATGTCTAATTTCGGGACAGGAAGCGACAGTTTTATCACCTCTCCTTCGTCGTCAGATCGACCTTGACGAGGCGGTGCAGCAGACGGACCCCTCTGCTCCTCGCGTCCAACGGGGCCTGCTTCGGCTGCCGTGACAGGAACAGTCGGATGGACAGGAGTCCGTGGGTCTAGTAGCGCAGGGGGATCTCGGGCACCGTCAACAACATGAGAGTATGGGCCCCTCCGAGATGTCTCAGGAACGACGGACGTGTCGCCACGACCGTCCCCCACTACTAACCCTACATCACCGCTACCAGATGCCATGGTAAATCGGCGACTGACCGGTCACAACCTCGTGCGATAAAGGCACTCTCACACAGGTATCGGTCGAGCGACAATCAGACGGTTTTTAAGCCTACCGACGGAAAGCGCTCCCTGCAGATACAGCAAGTATCCGTCCAAAGAGTCTCGCACTTCGCGTGTGCGCGCGATAAGCGCCCGCAACTGATCCGGACTCGGATTCGAATCAGTCGATGCAGCAGCAAGTGAGGCTCGATTCGCTTCACCTGCAGCTCAGAAGCACGTACTTCGAACAGGCAAACGAATGACAATGCAAGAGCAGCAAGGCAATTACAGACCAGAGGCGGCCGCGGCCATCACAGCTCGGCCAAGCTCCCTCCGCGAATGTATCCAAAGGACTAAGATTGCCATCGCTGACTCCAGCCATGGAAGTGACCTACTTACGGAAGAGATCAGGGTGAGACAACAGGCCGTGAATGAACCTGGTCTCGCTACCAAATTTGTTGTAGCACTCCTTCCAATCGCCCATTGATTCTGCGGAGAACCAGGCTTAGTGCATCATGCTCGATTATATCGGAACGTACCAATCGAGGCAGCGGAAGTCTTCGATGCAAGGAGTTACAACGTTTATTCCAAGACAGGTGTAGATGACGTGATAGGCTATCAGTGCCTAGCCGAGGCAATCATCATCTAACCGATGCGAATCGGTGCTCGGGCTTATCCAAGATATGCGACCATAAGCGATACATAAGGTGGAAGCTCAACCAAAGTGCGGTTAGCTTAGATAAACGTCAATCGAAATGTTCGCGTAGTGATTCTCTCTTAGGCCGTCAGTGAGCATAGCAGATATACTCGCAGCGACGGCTCGCAGTACAAAAGATCTGCAAGTAGTAAGTGTACTACCGTGATCCCACGTGCGGATATTGCTATATAAGCCGTCATAGCAATAGTGCAATGTTCTTTACTTGCGTAAAGGTGCCGACTACGCCATCGCGCGTAGTGTTGCATTCGACGCGCCGCATCGCTCGAGCCATTGCCTCGCGACCTCAAGGTATGCTCGCATTATCGTGCTCGAGCGCACACGTATGCATAGTGCACGTGTTATCGTTAGTGCGCATTGCTATGCGATGCCTCATGCATTTTAGATCGTCCGCGACCAAGTCGCCGGACTATGCGCACTTATCGCAATACCGATCGCGCGATGTGTGCTTGCAGCGTTGTGCACAATGCATTAGGCGATATGCTCTTTGCGGGTTGCTTGTGCCCTTAGCCAGTGCGCCTAACGTGTGCGGTGCGACGTGCTGCGTGGCGTGCGTGCGGTCGCGTCGCGCCCGCTGTCGTACTACTCCAAGCGTCCACGTACGGCAGGTGACGTCATCATTGCCGTATCGCTCCCCGCGTCCACATACGACAGTGCCGTACCGCTCCGTGTACGACGGTGCCGTATCGCTCCCCGCGTCCTCGTACGACAGTGCCGTACCGCTCCGTGTACAACGGTGCCGTATCGCTCCCCGCGTCCTCGTACGACAGTGCCGTACCGCTCCGTGTACGACGGTGCCGTATCGCTCCCCGCGTCCATGTACGACATGGGTGACGTGGTGTCGTGCGCGACATAGCGATGGTGGGTGCAACTCTAGCAGAGCTTAGGCAAAGTGACACGTGGTACAACACGGAGCTGCATGGTCAAGTAGCTCGAGGTTATTGGTCCTCGGAGGACTACCTGGCGCATATTAATTGGAAGGAGCTGCATGCTGTTCGTCATGCTTTAGAAGCTTTCCTCCCTTATGTTACTCAGCGGGTCGAGCTTATTAGAGAGGATAACACTTGCATGCAGGCAATTTTGGGGCGTATCTCCTCCAGGTCCCCCCATTTGCACGAGGAGATGAAGTGTTTGTGGATGTTCTTGCAGGAACATAGCGTTACCCTCCAAGTGGAACGTGTCGCTAGTGCTGAGAATGAAGCAGATGCAGCTTCTTGCTGGATAGATCGGGATGATTATCGTTTGCACCCCCACATATTTCATCTTATTGAGAGCTGTTTTGATCCGCATGATGTGGACTTGTTCGCCACTCATACCAACACACAGCTGCCTCGCTTCTTCTCACGGCATCATTGCCCGGGTTCATCTGGTGTCAATGCACTTTTGCAAACCTGGGCTGGGCACAATGCTTACGGTTGCCCACCCCTTGACCCGGACTTTTTGATGGCTGTGGTGCAGAAGGTCTGAGAAGAGCAGGCATGTGTTACCCTGGTGGTTCCTTACTGGACAGCTCAAGCTTGGTGGCAGGAACTCATGGAGCTAGCAGTGGACCTGATTTTCCGTCCATCCAACACCGCACTGTTTGCCCCTGGGATGGGAGGTTTGGACACCTTCCTTCCTCATCCGAGTTGGCAGGTCGTGGCAGTACGAGTGCAGTGGTAGAGTGGGCTCACTCTTGTGGGGCTAATTCCGTGTCTAGAGTAACCCCTAGATATGGCCTTGATCTTGATTTGGTTGTGGCTCCCCGGTGGTGTCAGACCTGCTGGTAACACATCTTCAGTCAGGAGCTGCAGGGTTTGATCATTCGGCCCACCTCCACCAGGTGGTGCAGGTAGTGATGGCTAGGGTTGGTGCCAGTACGTGGCGGTTCTCATTTTGCGGCCTTTGTGCGTTTTTATGTGTTGGAAGGCTTGGAGTTCCTTCCTGCTTCCTTCTATGCGGGCTTATTGCTACCGCTGTATATAGCTGGTCTAGTAATCGTTATTAGTTAGGTAGTTATTTATTGTGGGGTCAGTTTCTTGCGGCTAAAGGCACTGTCCAGGCTCGTACGGTGCAGCCTTACTTCAGTGCTGTTAACACAATTCATGACCTTCTAGGTTATCCTAAGCCTTGTGGGGGAGACAACGCCTTGCTCGTGGCCTTCAGAAAGGGTTGGGAGCGTCTTCAGGTCTCCCTTTCCCCCGCCCCCTCATTAGTCTTAGCCTTCAGCGCGGAGAGTGCTTGGGTGCTTTATGAGGATTTACCGTTAGTCTCATTAAGCTCACCTGTTTTCTTGCCGTTTTTGTTTGTTGTTTTAGGGTTTTGTTTGTTCCTGCGCCCGGATTGCCTCCTTTCCGTTTGTTGGGCACGTGTGGTGGAGTTGGGAGGTATCTCGGTTTTTCAATATAAACCCCTCAACTGGAAGGGTAAGGTGGTGTCTGCTGAGCGTGCCCCAGTACTGCAGTTTCCTCTTTGTGGTCTCCCGTTTCTCCGGGTTGCCTTGTTGCAGCGTCTGGCGCAGGACCAGTCTCGTCTTTGGCCAGTCCGTCAGCCTACTCAAGGGGCAGAGTGTTGGTTCGACCTTGTGCTGGGTCAGTTCGGTTTGCAACATCTGCGGGGTGTACACACCCTTTATAGTCTTAGGCGAGGAGGTGCCTCAGCTGCTCGAGCAGCTGGTGTTCCCATGGAGGTTGTGGAAGTGCTAATTCGTCGGCTCTGAGGGAGCATTATCTTGACTTGAGTGTTCGCACCTGTCCTCTAGCGGTTGGTCGGGTCGCGCCATTTGGAGTTCAGTTTTTCAACCATTGAGAGGTGGTATCTTTCCTTTGGCTTTTTGTTCCGAGAGCAGCAACTAATGCGGGCTACCGTAGGAAGCCGGGTTAGTTAAGCGTAAGGCCTTGGTAAGGCGTTTGAACTAAGGGCCTTACCTCAGCCCGTGTCCTCAGGGCTGTATTTATTCGCGTGCTTCGTCTGTCCTTTTCATCTTGTTTTTGTTGTTCAGCACGCGCCCGCCCGCCCATCCCTTTCGCGTCGCCCGTTATGTTGCTGGTTTCTTTCCTTGGTTCGTCGGGCCTTCGGTTCCTGACCTAGGCCCTTTAGCACAGTGCATTTGTAACAGAAATGGCAATGGCTTTTTGTTCCGAGAGCAGCAACTAATTGTAAGGACGTCATGCCAGCTGAGCCGCTCGTCCTCTCGTCCAACGGACACAATGCCTGATGGACCTTTCCTAACGCAGTTAAAAAGACTGTACCAAACCTTAAACGGTATTCTTTAATACACTAATTGTGGGTTTAATCGCTTCGACTAGCTATTACAGCTTAGGGCCCTGTAGGGACCGAGCATCGTAACAGTAATCATCAGCATCGTCAAATAGCAATCGAGGTACTTCATCATCCTTGTACTTCATATAATCTTCCTCATATTTATGTCTTTGTGCTTTGCAGTTTCGTTCCGAATCTTAGTCTGAGCCGTTGAGCGTGTGTCCGGCAAGTGCAGGACAACCCGCAGGTTAGTTCGCGGGTTCGCGCCTAAAAAGTCGAGTCCATCAGGCCAAGCTATATTAGCTTTCACGCGCCTGGACGTGCCGTCGTAGGTCAACTGGATCCGGTTTCCGTTTCTGCGTGTGCGTTGATTGGGCAAGGGCCGCACAAGTAATCTTGCAGAATGCGGACAATAATTTTCTGGTATGCTGCATTGGTGCTGAGCGCATATTTCGATATTGTAGTCGGTCTTCAAATTGTCTTCAAAGGTTCGTCTCGTTCCAACCGGGCGAACAATTACCGTGTATCATGGTCACATTCCATACTGATTTTACCGCAGAACCTCAACTTTCCTTTTCGAGCCCAGAGCTGGAACAGCCCAAATACACGATTATGCTGAATTCACAAGGTGCGTTCTGAGAGCAGGGCAACTCGGTGGCTGTTAAAAGAATGTTGTCAGCTGGCCTTTTCAGGCAGTAGTTAAAGTAAGCGGTAATAATATATATCATTGTCATTATGGACAGGATGCCAAGTTTTCTCAAGGTTAGGAAGTTCGTTTTGCCTTGTTTGCCCATGTTCCACTCCATGCCGAGGTCCATCCTGCGCCCAGGACCTCCTGCGGCCACAATGCAGCCACTAAAGCAGCTGCAAATCTGTGGCTGAATTAAAGGCTGTCGTGGCCCCCGACGCGTGCCATGCACAGCTATCTAGTTCAATAGCATCAAGTCGTTTCAACTACAGTGCTCGCAATACTATTCTAGTATCAAGCAAGTTTTAGAGTTTTGTGCAGGAATTATAACGATTGTTCTCGCGCAACGCCTATTCCGCCTCCTGGGGTACTGGGCCAACATCTAGATGATCACCGAATCTGCGACAATTTTGCAAACACAATTTTTGAATTGAAAGAAAATATATTGGTTGTCGCTAGGGGGTATCAACGGGTAGTATCTGGGTTGGCACCTGGTCATCTTCCAATCGTGGGTTTGCTGTAGGTGGATGTAACAAAGAAATAGCACCAGATAATTGCCGTAATAACAGTCTGTCTTGCTGAGCCAGGTACTTGCGGCGCGTGTAAGGTCAACCTTTCTGGAGGAAATCAATGAGAATTAAAATTGGCCTTGATAACTCGGTATGCGCTAAGTATGATGCCTAACCAAAAACTAAGTCGTGAAAGCAAAAGTAGATTGTAATACATCTTGATGGGTGAGCCATTATCAGAGGTCATCCAGGAGGAGTGCTGTGTCACTCATGATCATACATGGGTGCATAAAAGCAATAGAATAGGGAGCCCTATGTTGCCAAGGACCATGTAGAATACCTATCACCTTGTAGTCCTTCAATATTCAAACCCATCATGATAAAGGGTGTGCCGCAGCCTCCAGCAGCTCACCTGAGATAAGCTGTGCCAAGCTGGTGAACAGGTGCATGAGTGCACCAGCCTGTGTTGGGTCTGGCAGGAGGATATCAATGGACCTCAGATGTGGTAAAGCACCTGGCTGTGGATATCATTTTACTTGGGGGCATTATATCGGTACCTAAATGGTTTTCTTTCATAATTAGATGCACCTGAGGGGTGCTAGTCTTTATATCTAGATGTGGCTCATAAGATATTCAGATGCGGCTGAAGTCTTTAGTATCTAGAAGCAGTTTCTTGGCAGTCAGGTAAAGCCAAGGGGGTTCACCCTGATATCTATCTAGATGAGATTTGTGTGCAACCATCCAGATGCAGCTTAATTAAGCGGTCTCCCACTTAGGTGAAGTGTCTATATGAAAATCCCACCACTGGTTAAGGGTGGACGTGTTCCACAAAGATGGAGGGTGCTGACCCCAGTTATAATTACCTGTGAGCTGACCAGGAGTGGAGTTGTCGCCACCACTGATCCGGCAGACTCCACTGAATGCCAGTGATGGGTTCTGAACCCGGGAAAATCACTGAGAAGTCTTTCAGAGAAGTCAGCGTGGGTGAATGGATGAGGGTGTCCCGAAATACTGCCAGGTAGTGGCCATGGCTGAAGTAAAACCCGCCTATCTCACACACGCACATGTATATTATATTTTTGTTGTTGTTGTTAAGATGATAGCTTTGGGTAAATGAACCGTGTCCTCCATGGTGTGTCCACAGCTCTGCGAAAGTACCCAAATTGCTCCATTGTATTCAATAAGAGGGATTAAACCTCAGCACGTACTGTTGTAGCCAAGAGTGATTGCTACCGCTTTTATTAGCTAGTCTAGTAATTTTTAGTTGCTTTTAGTTTTTTTATTTAGTTTATTTAGTTTTTGTTATTATAGTTTTTTGTCGGTTATGTAATCGTTTATGTAAGGCCCCTGGGAATTTGTTTAGTCGTCCGCCCCTGTAAGGAGTCCTAGTAGTGTAAGGCCCCTGGGAATTTATACAGTCGTCCGCCCCTGTAAGGAGACCTAGTAGTGTAAGGCCCTCGGGAATTTATGCCGTCGCGACGAAAATGAAATGACTTCTGTTGGGCAATTTTTAAGCTATTTAAAGCATTTCCTGACCTCTTTAGCTAGGTGTTTTCAGTCTTTTGTTGCATGTAGTAGCTATGTATCCTGCAGGGCACTGGCCAGCCCTGCAAGATTCATGCTCTAAAGGTTTTATTTTTGTTTATTTAGGATATAAAATGTTTCTAGTCAATGGCCTGCTAATGGGTCTAGAAAGAAATATCCTTACAACATTCAGTTGACAGTTAATCTGTATCGCACAGCAATTATTGTCCGCTATTATAGCTACTGCTTCATCTATAGCCCGCAATTTGTATAGATACTACGCATTTTGGCTGCCAAACTTGTTGGATCTTGCCAACATCACCTTTGCCATTCTGCTTGCGAAGGGTAAGCATTACTCGCTCAGGTAAGTCTCCAAATAATAATAATAACATAATTCTAAATGTGATTTCAGAACGCTGCTGCTGCTGTGTGTTGCAGCTGCCACATGTTGGCGCTGCCACATGTTGCCGGTACCGTGCACTGCCATTGCCGCGTGCTGCCACTGCCATGTGCTGCTGCTGCTGCACGGTGCTGCTGCCGTGTGCTGCCGCTGCTGCCGCATAGTGCAGTTGCCATGCACTGCTGCTGCCATGCAGTGCAGCTGCCATGCACTGCTGCTAGGTGCCGCTTGGTGCCACTGCTGCACACTGCCTCTGCCGCATGCTGCTGCTGCCGTGCACTGCCATTGCCACCGCAGCAGCAGTGCATGGCAACTGCACTATGCAGCAGCAGCGGCAGTGTGTGGCAGCGGCACCATGCAGCAGCAGCAGCACACAGCAGTGGCAACATGTGACAATGGCAGCGCATGGCAGCAGCAGTGAGTGGCAATGGCTGCGCACTGCCTCTGCCGCATGCTCCTGCTGCCGTGCACTGCCATTGCCACTCACTGCCGCTGCCATGCGCTGCCATTGTCACATGTTGCCACTGCTGTGTGCTGCTGCTGCTGCACGGTGCCGCTGCCACACACTGCCGCTGCTGCTGAATTGTGCAGTTGCCATGCACTGCTGCTACCATGCAGTGCTGCTGCTGTGTGGGGCCGCTGCCACCTGCTGCGGCTGCCGCACTGTGCTGCTGCTGCAGTGTGCTGCCATTGCCACATGGTGCAGTTGCCACTGCATGGTGCTGCTGCAGTGCAGTGCAGCTGCCACGTGATATCCTAAATTTAATTTAGACCCAAGGTTTTGCTAGCCATATGAGTACATTCAACAGCGGCACCAAGTTTAACTGCATTATCACTCTTGCAATCAACATATTTTGTAGATATTTTGCCGTATCCATTTTGTATAAAATGCAAAAAATATTAACTTTAAGAATTTCAGTTGCATGATTATTTACACGATGTTTAGGCAGCTCATACTCATAAGATTGATCATTATTTAATTCCGATTTCAGATCTTTAAGGTTGGTTATTTCTGCATAGATTTCATGATTTTAATATTCACATGTGTACATTAAATATGTACATATATATATTAGGCATTTAAAGCAATCCAATAAATGGATGAATAACTTCAAAATAATATTGGCTCATGTAATTTATCGCTGATTCGGACAAAGTACTAGATTCCCATTACCTGCCAAGCTCTTTGGTATAATATCCACTGATTTTGAAAGTTTATTTTGGAGCCCATGAATTCGTATTGTTATACCTCTATTTTTCATTCATTTTTAATTATGGATGGAAAAATTAACGAAAAACTGTCTGATTCAGGAAAACCCTAAAGCAATATAAAGTTATGTAGTGGATATTAAGTCAGTTTGGTTTATATAATATATTTAATATATATTTAGCCTCCATATTATTTATAGGTTAAATGGCCATTAAAAAAATAAAGAAACTTGGGATAAAGTTAATCATGAAGAGAGTACAATAATATGCTGCTAATTTCAATTGATTAGCTAGAAGACGATAACGATTTTTTCATCCATCGATGATTTGCTGGATTTTGCAAGGGGTGCAGCTGCCATGTGCTGCCGCTGATGCATGGTGCAGCTGTTGTATCTCTGTCATATCCGCCTAAAGCAAAGGCTCGATCCAAGGATGCCAGTCAACTGGCCAACCTGGATATTAGCCATGAGATACCCCAGGATACTACAGCAGCTCCCACTACTGCAGGGTGCTGCTGCCATCCAGTGCAGCTCCCACTTATTTCTTTAATAAGTCGCATTTCCAAACTCATGGATGGCGCATCGAAGCTAAATAAATGTACACATATGGACAGTGCGAGCCATGAATGCCAAATAAAGTAGGGATATGATGAAGGTGGAGGCGCCCTGGATGCCCCCCTGGACTACAACGTGGGAAAATGTTGAACCAAAATATTAGCTACATACACACCACCACAAACAACTAAGAGAAAAATCAAAGGAATACCTAGGGTGAAACATCTATGGCAAGTGGAAGTGTGGGGAACTGGGGCAGTGAATCTACTTTGGACCCCAGTACACCAAGACGGTGGAAGTGCGGGGAACTGGGGCGGCAGGCCCCAGTCCCCGCACAACCACCGTACACTTCTGGGAGTTACAGCATTGAAAGCGGTAGTCAAATGCATATTTAAAAGCATGATAGACATATGACCCATTGGGGAAATTCCGTGTCTGCACACCATGGTGCGCACAGCCTTGGTTCTGGTCAGATGGCCAGCTCACTTCTCTTGTAATGATTACAGGATCAATGCGTTAATTGATATTGTTCCAATTAAGATGGCCAAATCACTCCTTTGGGATATTTGGCCTATGTGTACCAGCGCTGCACGTAGTCCTGATCATGGGTGGATTGGCAGCTTGTTACTGATTCAAATAAATATAACAAAAAGAGTATGTTCATATGTCAGCCCAAGCCGTTGCTTCAGGTCCATCACCCAGGGAGCATGTCAAGTACAGTAGCAAATGATGAATATGAATACATGCCATATACCTATAGATGTATATGGGGTGTTACACTGTGGGCGACTCGCCCTACAAAGACGAGCACCGGCGGGCCTGACCGGACCGAGCCACAGCGCAGGGGAGGGGCACGTGGCTTTGTCTGTCTGTTCTGCCACGTGCTCCCCCTGTCACTCGGACCAGCTAGAGCAAAGAGAGACTCAGAGGCTCTAGCCTGGCCATTAACAGAGCACTGAGGAGCACCACTACAGATATATATTTATATTAGCAGCCATACCCCTTTTAAGGCAGGGTGATGGTAACAGTTGTGGTTACGAATGTCTAGTTTACATATGCCAGTAAACGTGGGCTCCAGAGACTGCTGAGTGTGCGAGTCTTGATGATACCGTGATAATAACATATACTAGGCCACCCTGGTTGTTCACCTTAATGTAATATGTTGTAAGCATGTTGACCTGTTGAAGCTGTGTGCTTCAATGTGGCCTGGAACCACGTGATGTGGCATGCCAGCTCCCAGGTGCGTGTCATTTAGCGACACGCCAAGGCTGACCAGTCCCAGACAGATGGGAAATCAGGTTGTCGTAAGATGTTGCACCCAGCGGTACTCCCTGCAGGAGCGGCTCCATCCAACTGCGCCACCAATGACGCCCAGCACTATGAACAGAAGTTTTTGGTGTAGCTTTGTATTTTATTGATAGTGTTTTGTATGCTAACAGCGTCATGCGATTTATCGGCATTTTCCGAAGCTAGCAGCGACGAGGATAAATCTCACTCCACCCGATTGCTGATAAGCTGATAACACATCGGTAGTTATAACAGAAGCGATTGGCGCGGGATCTGCTTTGTTGTTCAATACGTGCTAAACAAGGAAAAACCCATAGAAAAGAAAGCTCATGCATGCAATTAAATAAGGCGGCCCTGAGGGCACGGGCCGAGGTGAGACTGCCTCACCAGGCGCCGTATGCCCAACTAACCCGGCTTCCTATTGCAAGCCCGGAGTATTTGGCATCTGAAGCCTTTTATTATCTATGTGAGCACTGATGGGTCACATGCATTGGTCAATATATGGATAATTATCTCAGTACCGAACAGCATTGCCTGATTCTGCTGCATCAAGCTGTCTGCCTGTCTGCCCTTCTACATATGTTAATAGATAACACTCTTGTCGGACACCGTATGGATATGGGGTTGGGACGTTGTACACTTGAGAATTAATGTTTGAGGGGTAGGTGTTCTGCAGATCTCACCTAGGATTAGGTGGGCGGGAGGTGGCAAGAGTGAGGAACTAGTATTCTGTCAGGTCTTCTGTGTTACAGCATCAAGCGTACGTACTATGGTATAAAAAGCAACCAAAGGTTGCTAGCGCTGCTCAACGCCTAATTCCTAGGAGAGAAACCTCTAACACTTGTTATTGTACTTCGTGATGACATGTGCGGCTTTTGAACAGCTCCCTTTGCTGCTGAGCCCTTACCTTAAAGTTGCAAGACAATTGCCCCTCTCCGTGGTTCTGTGTGCAGGAAGCAAGATGCAACTCGCCAGTAATGCACTGGGAGTTTTGCCCTTGCCTGTACAATGTCCTCGCGTGCATCTGGCAACTGCGGATGGTTGGAGTTATTTGTGCACAATCCCTATGAAGGATTGCATAATGGGTATGAAACGGCAGGCGAGTGACTGCTGCGTGGATATGTTGTGCGTGCAGAGCATCAGTGTATTCAGCAACGTGTATTAACATGAGGTTAACATGAGGTCGTATAACAATAGGTTCTTTGTCGTTTGCCTAGGGAGCCCCTCTCTTGTATATATTTCCCTTACTGGGTGAATCTCCTTGGGTGTCGCCGGGATCCCCCATACGGGTATACAGCCATTTTTAACCAGTCAGCCATCTACACCTCGGATGAAGGTCTTGTTTTTCCCAGGGATCTAGACTGCCGCTCTCCCGAGCACCTACGTCTGGCGGAGATGGGTGTAACATTCTAAGCGTCCCACTGATGCCGACATTTGGCGCCATGACGTTGGCACTTTACACTTATGTAACGCTAGGACAATAGGAGTGGAAGCTTATCCCGCAACCTCAAGGTTAGTAGAGAGAGTTATTTAGCTAGCAATAAGTTATCATCTGCTCCAAAATCTCAACCAAGGTGCAAGCTGGTCAAAGCATAACACCAACGAGATTGTGTATCGAAGAATGAGAACCCTAAGCGGTTATGTATGCAGCCATTCAACAACCTTCCCTTCCCTTTGCTTGCTGAGCTTTGCAGGTACACGGTGTGCTTCACATGGATACCCCTCCATCAACCCTTGAGCTGCCATTCACGCTCCTCGAGGAATTGTGTGAGTTGTATGGTTTTTGTAAGGGTTAGGTTATGACATGATTGATGTAAGGGCAGCGTCACAGGCTTCGGTTCCTAGCCACAACTGTGCTAATAGTAGGTAGGTTAGTGGTCGATCCAATCTACGACGTACTGTATATGTAGCACGTTTTAACTGAAACATTAGCGGATAAGCCGATGTTGTTGAAACAATGGAAACCGCATTCTTGAGTACGTCTTCGTAGAGAAGGTACGCCATCGTGGATGTGGAGTATTTAAGATGCTATACTTGCGTGTGATTCGCTAAGACGCGTATACTGCTGCTGTACATGTGAACGGCCCCTGTGCAGCGGCCTTGTGCTTTTACAGGCAGGAGGGATTGTGGACGTACGAGGTCTGCTATAGGAAACATGTGCGACAATTTCGACAGGTACTGCCTAGTAAACCTTGTTCCAAGTAAGCCAAAATTTTGCTGAAATTAAAGCATGCTCAGTCGTTTCACCATGACGTCCGGTCTTCAGGGCTCTTCATGTATTTTTCCAAGGTAGCTTCCAGGATCCGGAATGTTCACATATTTTCTTCGGTGGGAATTACTTCACGGCTTATATAAGCGACTTTATTTTTTCCTTACCTACATAAACACATAAATTCTTTGACCATAATAAGATTAATCAAACTCGACTCCAAGATTATTTTTGCTATAGCACCCAGGCATCCGACACATTATCGAGCCGTCATGCCCCCAAACACTGTCTGTGATAAGACAGTTGGTAGATGTGCTGGAGCGAAATGTTGTTTTGGACTAAATGTTGGCCGTCTCTAATACATCCTTAGTGGTTGCCTGCATCTGGCTGCGTCTGCTTTAATATTCTTACGGCCTGCGCCATGCTTCACCAAAACGTTATTGTTCCATTGATAGCAGCTCCCCATCTGTGCGCACGCTGAATGGCCATAAGTCGCAAGTATCGTTTCCCTACCGATCCAGTCCGAGGCAAGGACTTTTCTGGGTTGGTGGCTACCTAGAGATAGCGACATTGTGTTGCTGCATCTGGCTGTATTTATTTACTGTATGGCGTTCAGTTACCAGCCCGTCACATCTATATGCCGCCCGAGCAGGACAGCTCGGGGAAAAGTGAAGACTTCAGTTGCGGTACATACGATGTTAGAAGACATCAAGATGAAAGTATTAAGGTGCGATGATGCAGAGATGTATCCTTGTCTGCCTTGCTTTGTGGTGAAAATGTTTTTGGGGCTAGATTTAATCTGGTCAAAAGCATTGTTGTGGCCTAGTGACTGACAAATTTCAGGTCTGTCGCAGGAGGATGTCAATTCTTATCGGCACCCTATCCGATATGTATCCCACATTTTTGTTGGTGGGGCCAGATGTGAACTGACCGGGCAACAACGAAGTGCTGAGGTATGTTTGGGGTTACATCCTCTAATCACTTACGTGATAATGCCTCACTTGCGTGCTTTTACATCCACTTGCTGAGCCTCAAATTTGCAATGACGTCGGATTTCACGTATCCTTGGCAGGTACGTTTCACGTGCCTCCCAGATATCAACGATAATGTGGTTATTGCTATCAAGGAGTTCCCTGCATGCAATTACGTCTTCCTTGTGAACGCGCCTGCCCTCTGCAAGCACAAGGAATTTCAACTGCCAGTGAGTACTTGTTAGAGTGCATCATCGCCTTCTGGATGATGTTGATGACACAGCGGGCCTTTGCTGGGAAATTCGGACAACGTATGAGCCAGTAATGCTGTTGCTAGCTTTGCTAGTGTTTGCAATTAAAGGGAAGTCGACGCATTTATGGCGTCCGACTTAGAAGCAGCATATAACTATCAAGGCAGGAAGCAGTAAATGCGTAGGATAAAGAAGTAACGGTTATAAGGTTGTTGGATTTTATCGCTTGTCGTTTTGTTATGCGTCCATGATTACATAGTTCAAAAGCATATACTTGCCTGCCTTAATTATTCACGTGGCAAGATGGGCTGCTAGCGCCTGCATGAATGAGCGAGCGTGCAAACACTCGACGTGCCATTTGCACATCTCCCTTGATAAATCCTTGCGGCCTCTCTCCTGCTTATATCTCCACCCGGCTGCTGCAGCCTCAGCATGACTTCTCTATTCTGTGCGAACCCAGATAGAGGTCATCGAAGGCTCTTGAAGAACAGATGGCAACTTTCCCAGAGGATACTTATAAGCCAGCTGGAGTATGGTCGTATGTATTCACATCACTATTAGGCGGGCAAATTCACAGTAAGGGCCGGGGTTGGATGTAATACTTATTTGCGCACATCCCCTGAATATGTTCTTCGAATCACCAACAATGCTACGTGAATACATAAAGTTTGAAGATACTGCTTTTGCATCTGAGTCCTTGATTTGGGGGATCAGGCACATTAGGTTAAATAGTGGCCATGCTTGGGAACACTAATGATAGACTGTGCTCAGGTCCACATGATGTTTCTCACGTCGAATATGATACTTACGTGGGCAATGTGGCATCTTTTTCAATGCTCATTACGCTGGCTTCAGAGTTTTTGAGATCATATCAAGTTCATAAAATTGTCGTACAGTTGTATAGGTCTACAAGTCGTACAATTTTTCCTTCAAAGCAGAGAGCACGGCAACTCGCTGCTGTACACCAGAGCGAAGCTGATCTCGGGCATTATTTTGCTCCTTCGGGCATTATTTTAGGTCCATTTGATGTAAATATTTATCGATCCCTATGGGAATGGTGCGACCATGTATAAAAGATATTCACTTATTAACAAAGCACACTGGCCATGTTAATCAAGGATATTGGACCTGAAGCAGGTGGTTGCGTGCGTCCACACAGCATTTGGCACGTTGTAACTCTGAAGGTGCAGGGGGTGCAGTATGGTGAGGGCTACATGCACCTGCTGGGGGATGTACACCACCCAAAGCCAATCAGTGTTACAACAGTGGAGGAGCTTGTAGAGCCACCGGAGGAGGGTTTCAGGGAGCCAAGTGGTGATGATGAGACTTTGTTAAGATGTGAATAACTGTTTCCAGCAGCTTACAGTGTGTGTGGGAAGGGGAGGCCTTGCTTGTATATTTTCAGACATTTTGTTTGCACCTGCTGCCATAGACAGAAAACATGTGAAATTGGAAGATATGAAACTGAGTAAAAATGTGCGAATCCCAGCAGATGCACTGTCAGAGGAGGAAATGATGGAGGCCGCTGTATATTAACCAGCATGCAGATTCTGATGCTGGGCTGGTCCTTGAGTGCTCTGAAGATGAAACTTCTGGTCAGGGTGAGGAGGAGACGCGAAGGGCAGGCACCACCAGCATGCCTGCTTCCGTGGGAGACGGAGGAGAAGTCAGTTCAGCTGGGAGGGGTGAGGGGCCTGTAGACGGGACCTGTTGCTTTGTGCCATGCGGGAGTTCTGTCGATGAGTTAATGCCTGCATTGCATGGCAGGGATGTGTCCGTGTAAATGGCTGGTTCTTTGGTCAAGATATTCGTGATACCGTTGCACGGCTCTCAAGGGATGAGCAGGATCATATTTCCGACGATGACTATGTTGTAGTATTAGAAGGGGCCAGAGGGAAGACTGTGGTGAGGATCGCATTGGTGGACGACCTCCTGCGCACAACCACAGCATCCACAGGCAAGCGCAATGTTGAGGCAACTTCGAGGTTAGCAGTAGACGAACCTGCTGGGGAGCTTATGCTATGAGTCCTCCGTCCAATGGGTCCAATATCTCCTCTTGCCCTGCACACTATGCTATACACAGATGAGGTGAACGGGCTGCCTTGCTTCCTGCCACCAGTTGTATCTCTGTTATATCCACCTACAGCAAAAGCTCAATCGAAAGATGACCAGGTATCATTCTGGACGCTAGTCGTAGATGCCCCAGGATACTACACAGCCACATCACACAGATCGCAACCCTAATCACCATTGGGGTACTGAGCACCATATTCAAAGTGTGAGCGTCGAACCTGGACCAGATCACAAAGATGGGAGCCTGACGATGCTTGATGCTGGAAGCCTACTGGTGTGCTGACTTATGATATGAGTGACATATGATATGAACGTCTTGGACGATAAGTACGGTAACACCGTACTTTAGCTTATGCCTTAGGCTTTGCCTGAGCTCTGAACGGCATCCGCCGTTAGAGCATCAGTAATAGACACCAATTCGCTGTTTCGGTTCTGCGATAATGGATGGTAATGGCAGCAACACCCCACCCGCCCACCCTTAGTATACCAAGCCGCTAAATTAGGGTGTAGACACCTGGGTATGTAAGGCACTTTCTGGACTTGCTCCGGGAGATTGGTGTGATGTATCTACCGGCCACTGATGGCAACTTAGGAACGTCGGTTTTGCTAACGAGTGTGTTGTAACAGGTCAGGAGACTGCTATGGAGACATTGATGCCGGCGTCGAGGCATTTTCAGGAGTCAAGACGTCGTACATTTAGTTAGTAGAAGTGTAACGTACTGAGGACAAGACGCAAAGATCTTGTTGTTACCCTTTACTAGTTTGTTACAAAAACGATAAACTAAAGTGGCCCAGTGAATATGCAACCGAACTCCTTCTATTGTCAGGAGCTCTGCCAACCAAAGCAAGAGTTCGAAGGAAAGTGCGCTGAATACCAACCATATGATCTTCCACAGCACGATCAAAATAGCAGGTACCTGCCTTGGGTATCTCATGGCCTACCTTTGTAATCCTGTGTACGGATTACGACCGCGGAGTGTCCTTTCCGCTCCGAAAGGAAATATTGCTACAGTTTAGAGAGATTAGCGGAATAATAAATCATTCCTTTGTATCATTGTGACGTTGGTTCTGATTAACTCAAGGTGTGTCACGACTCTCGGTAAAGGATCGACGCGTTTGGTTTCCTTTAACACAATCCTGAAGAACCAGGTACGTTTGAAATCATAGTCCGTACCAATAATGGATCATTGTTATCCCCAGGACGCCGCTCAATCTGGCGATGTATTGTTAGCCGCTAACAAAATCCTGATATGTTAACAGCGGTTAGATCATGCTTTGTTACCATGTTGGGCACAGCGCACTGGTTCTTCCCGAGAGTAAAGTTTTCGGTATATCGCTCGCATGGGTCGGCCCTAGTTCCCAAGTTCCTGTTCGCTGCCCCAATTGCACACAGATCCGATGTCAGGAGAATCTTTCCCTGCTGAGAGACCGCGGCTGCAACTCAAACCTCGAGACCCGAATGCTGCTCAGGCCTATGACGCACAGAGGGCGCGCGCTGGCAGTAACCCTTTCGGTCAGTGTTGACCTTGTCCTGGTTGCTGCTTTAATAATAACCTACCTGAAGACGTTGAACGTATTTTGGTTTAGGTGCTGCGAAGCCAAGGGAGCAGGTTATTGCGGAACGGTTGGGCAAAACTGAGGAGGAAGTCTTGAAGGAGGCTGTTAAGAAAGAGCGACCAAAGCTGCGCCTCAGTCCAGAGCAGCTGGAGCAGCGGAAGCAGGCCGAGGTGGGTGAAGCACGCGGAGGGGACGCCAGATGACGCCTGCGGCACGTAACCCCAAGACTGAATGGACTACGAGCATTGGCGGGCTTGGCGGGCTTTGTCTGCGAGGTTATAAAACAAAACAGCGCGGAAAGCAGTGTTTCTGCTGTGCGCCTGCAGGCAAGAGCAGTACTATGAAATCCGGTTTATGGCCTATTTAAACTCCGTTGGTTTGCATGCGATATTCGAAAATTCCTACCTACGATGCGCGTATAAACATAAATATAACTTTTCTGTTGACCTGCCGCGGCTTGTGGGACTCGCCATTCAGGCACGTATTGAGGAGGTCAAGGTCCAGTTACAGTTGGAAACTACAAATGGCGGGGATCATTCTACGCTGGAGGCCGAGTTGGCCTCCCGGGAGGTACGGTAGGACCGGCAGGAGGGGCTCGCTCTAAACGTTGATAGCTATGAATCGTGGCTGAAGGGACTCCAGAAGAATACGAGACTGTAGACAGGCATAGAAGCAGCATTGTTGAAAATGCGCCTTGTGCGAGGGAAGACGCCTTTATATGCTAGGTTGATACAGTGACGAAAGAAGTGTCAACTTGCATGTAATCAGGGCTGGTGGAGTTGGAGAGCAATACCTGGCTTGGGGCCCTCGGAAGTAGTATTTCAGCTTTTGTTGCAGAGTGCAAGGTAACAAGGTAACAACAACTTCAAGCCAGCACGCGCACCACGGACCGACAGCCGGGTGCCTTCCCCCGTTATAGCTTTAAGATAGCTAGTGCAAGTCCTTGAATTTCGACGGCCATTCATCGTCAGAGAGTCCGTCTGAGATGATCCCATCTCCTTACTGAACGCCGCTGCCCTGGGATTCCACACGGCTGAAATCCTTTGAATGTTCCTGTGGGATCCTAATTCTGATATTTTGCGCCATCTCCTGCTGTTTTGTTGTTATAAGTGGAGGCATGAGCTATACCGCAACTGCCACGGTATTGCAGGCTGATCTTGAGGCTCTCCTGGATAAGTTTGAGGCGCTAGCACTTGAGGCCGCACAACGCGGGGAAATCCAGCGGCCTAGCGAACGCCGGCAGCAACATCAGCAGGGGCATGGGGATCTTGAAAGTGGTCGACTGGGGGGACGCGCAGGCTACAGTGAACGCGGCGCGTACGATCGGCACGGACGTGGGCACTACGATAAGGAAAGCGGAACCAGCCGTGGAGGGTATGGAGGAGAGACACGCGAGTACGACAGGTCCCGGGGGGGTTATGATAGGGACGGCGCCAGCTATGGCCGCGCAAGCTACGGACCAAGGGGTGAGTCACGAGTCATGGAACAGGGTCGGGGACAACCAACGCTTCTTAGGAGCAGTCTTCCTGGATTACGGTAAGTGTAGCTTTGTTCAAATGCTTGCCTGACCAAATCGCGTTTGTTCCGCTAACGGTGATCACGCATTTGTTTTTGTTACAAGAGGCTTTAAGGGTGCAAGGATAGCCGCAAACGTCGTCAGACATTGAGATAATGTATTCCAGGCCATGCTGATGGGGAATGTAGCTTCTCTTCACAGCATTAATTAGCGACCCTTAAGAGGTACATGTTTATGTCCATCATCATCGCACACTGTGCAATGAAGCAAGGAATTGGCGCTTAAAAGATTTTTCTCGTATGGTTCCCACGCTCACTAAATATTAATTTGGACCTGCAGGTGGTCGAGGAGGCTTTGACCGTGCTGAGGGTAGCGCCGCTTACGAGCGGGCACCGCGTGATGGTGGCTATGACCGATATGAGCGGCCATACGACCGTGATGGTGGGCGCATTGGTGGCGACAGAGAGGGTGGGCGCGGTGCTGGTGGCAACGAGCGCAACGATGGCGACTATGACAATGGTCCTCACGGTAAGGCGCATAATCTGGTGTTTCCTCAACACTAGTTGAGGTGTTATCTTCATGAAATGGGCAAGGATCGGGGTATTGGATTCCGGCCGTGCAACCCAGAAAAGGACGCGAAAGGACCTGAAAGGCATCCTGTCCAGCATGCTTTACGTTCGGTCTATGTCAAGGACAAAGAGTTGTTCGTGCAGCCAGGTTGTCGGTTGACAATGACGCTGATAGCAATAGCTGGACATGTAACACATTTCTGCGTCTACTACTAAGGGGCACGGTGCTGCGGAGGAGAAGTTCCAAAGCCCTAGCCATTGCGTGAGGGTTCTTTAGATAATGGTTGCTTGTAATTTCACGATGTGTTATGATAATGTTGGGCCGGACAGGTGGACGAAGCGGCGACTGGGGTGAGCGCGGCGGATACTCCCGCGGCGGCGGTGGCTATGATCGCCGCGGTGGTGGCAACAGCTACGACCGCCGCGGCGGCACCAGTGGCTATGATGAAGGTCCGAGGGCCGGCTATAGTGGCGGGATGGATGACGGCATTCGGGGTGGCCGCAGCAGCCGCAGTGGGTACGGCAACCGCGGCCGGGGCTACGACCCTGCATATGAGGAGCTCACCAGCATGGACTATGTAAGTCCTTATCAGAACACTCAGGATCGCTTCTAGGCGGGACGTATAAGCACGATTCGCACTGAGAGCAAGGGAAAGCCGAACGGAATCGTAAGTAAATGTTTTTATCTTTTAGGGGTCTTCGGCAACTCGTACGTATGAGGTCGTCCTCAGGGTGTACACGTGAACGGAAAACGAAACGGCCTGATGAGCTACAAATCAAGCGGGTAAGGGGGAAGTGAATGGATGGTGGACGTTGTTCACGTGGATCATCTTGGCATGACAGTCTTGCAGAACTGGGGGAGAGCTAACACGGGCGTGACCGCTGGAAGCTTTTAGGTGCAGTGAAAACTCATGTTCTTTATTGGCTTACAGGCCCCGAAAGTTAGGGAAACGGGGGATGGTTTAAGGGGTTCAAGATGGGATCATGGCGCCACGGAGGGGAACTGTGCGTTGCGATTTGTCTAGTGTTGGGCTGGCAGTGTCCACACTTCAGGGTACCGTTTTCGTTGGAAGGGGCCTGGCCTCATCGATGGTCCTGGTGCTGTGCACGACTTCTGATGGGCACTGCGATGGAATGTGGCTTGTAAACAAAGACCTCTTCTTGTGCATGGTTTGTAAGCCTCTAATAAAAGGGTATTACTGGCTGACACATCATTACGGTTCAACCATAATGTCAGGTACCTTGATAGCCGCTTTATCACAGAGCTGGACCACTCGAATTGGTCCCTACATTTAGGTCTGAGCGCAACATCCGACAATCTGCCATCCTCACAGAAAACACACATGCAGGCTTCTCACCCTTGGCGTACAATTTGCTAAGGTGAAACCTATCTAATGCGGACTACAAAGCTGCCCTGCGCCTTTCGCGTGATTTGGCTCAGCTGACCCTTGAGACTCTTGTACACACTTTCACCTGCCCTTTTGGGAGACATTATGACACCCTTGCTTTGGGCACGGTCAGTTGCTGAAACCCCAAGAGATTTAAGGCATCCTCAACCCGGCTGACCAGTTCAGCCATCTTGTCAACTTCCTTTCCTTAAGCAGCCTTCTCGTCAAAAACTTAGCCTCGTCCCATTTAAACCGTTGCACATACACTTCTGTGGAAGCGCCTTCCACTGTGAAGCTCGTTAAGAATTTTTTTATGCCGGACTCGTTGATCTGACGCCTAACCTTCGCAATCACTCCCTCAACCATATTAATTGTCTTGCTAAGCTCGTCGCTGAGCGCCAAGGAATCGAATGTGCTATCCACAGCTCCGGGATATCAAGCTTAACATTGGTATATAACATTGATGCATTTGTCCGCTTCCTGTAATAGCTCCCAAAATGCACCGCTTCTCTTCTTATGCAACTGCAAAGACACCAGCCAGTAGACCATGGTAACAGAGACCTCTAAAATTTAGACCAAACTTATCTCCTGACGATCCTTGCAGGCAAGAATTTTTCCAAGGAACTCCAATCGGGATACGAATGGGCATACGAAATACCACACGAAATAAGTTCGTTATTTCATTACCACATGAACGTCTTATGTTGCAAGATTGTAACCAACTCGGCACGGGGCGACTTGAAATGTGAAAGTAATGTGTCATTGTACTCAAGACAGTTGTAAGGTACCACACCGCCGCTGCAAGCATACGCCTGCAGGAAAACAGCCAGCCTAAACACGCTATCACAAGGGACAATCCAGCGAGCGAAAATAAGTCTGCACGACCTGCCCGGCGGGGGGCCTGAGTGGCAAGTACAGCAAGAATTTCTTTCACTCAGTGCGAACACACGAGACATTTTCGAGTTTCATGTATTCTTGGTCGTCCCCGATCCTGAAATGAAAACGCAGTTCATTTTCACTCATGCAGGTTCATAACTCTCGGAAATTATCCTTTACATATGTAAATGGCCCCTAATTATATTTTAATTTTTATAATTTTTAGTTGCTTTAAGTTTTTTTAATTTATTTTATTTCGTTTTTGTTATTATAGTTTTTTGTCGGTTATATAATCGTTTATGTAAGGCCCCTGGGAATTTTTTTAGTCGTCCGCCCCTGTAAGGAGACCTAGTAGTGTAAGGCCCTCGGGAATTTATGCCGTCGCGACGAAAATGAAATGATTTCTGTTGGACAATTTTAAAGCTATTCAAAGCATTTCCTGACCTCTTTAGCTAGGTGTTTTCAGTCTTTTGTTGCATGTAGTAGCTATGTATCCTGCAGGGCACTGGCCAGCCCTGCAAGATTCATGCTCTAAAGGTTTTATTTTTGTTTAGGATATAAAATGTTTCTAGTCAATGGCCTGCTAATGGGTCTAGAAAGAAATATCCTTACAACATTCAGTTGACAGTTAATCTGTATCGCACAGCAATTATTGTCCGCTATTATAGCTACTGCTTCATCTATAGCCCGCAATTTGTATAGATATTACGCATTTTGGCTGCCAAACTTGTTGGATCTTGCCAACATCACCTTTGCCATTCTGCTCGCAAAGGGTAAGCATTACTCGCTCAGGTAAGTCTCCAAATAATAATAATAATAATATAATTCTAAATGTGATTTCAGAACGCTGCTGCTGCCGTGTTTTGCAGCTGCCACATGTTGGCGCTGCCACATGTTGCCGGTACCGTGCACTGCCATTGCCGCGTGCTGCCACTGCCATGTGCTGCTGCTGCTGCACGGTGCTGCTGCCGCGTGCTGCCGCTGCTGCCGCATAGTGCAGTTGCCATGCACTGCTGCTAGGTGTCGCTTGGTGCCACTCCTGCGCACTGCCTCTGCCGCATGCTGCTGCTGCTGTGCACTGCCATTGCCACGGCAGCAGCAGTGCATGGCAACTGCACTATGCAGCAGCAGCGGCAGTGTGTGGCAGCGGCACCATGCAGCAGCAGCAGCACACAGCAGTGGCAACATGTGACAATGGCAGCGCATGGCAGCAGCAGTGAGTGGCAATGGCTGCGCACTGCCTCTGCCGCATGCTCCTGCTGCCGTGCACTGCCATTGCCATTCACTGCCGCTGCCATGTGCTGCCATTGTCACATGTTGCCACTGCTGTGTGCTGCTGCTGCTGCACGGTGCCGCTGCCACACACTGCCGCTGCTGCTGCATTGTGCAGTTACCATGCACTGCTGCTGCCATGCAGTGCAGCTGCCATGCAGTGCAGCTGCCATGCAGTGCTGCTGCTGTGTGGGGCCGCTGCCACCTGCTGCGGCTGCCACACTGTGCTGCTGCTGCGTTCTGCTGCTGCAGTGTGCTGCCATTGCCACATGGTGCAGTTGCCACTGCATGGTGCTGCTGCAGTGCAGTGCAGCTGCCACGTGATATCCTAAATTTAATTTAGACCCAAGGGTTTGCTAGCCATATGAGTACATTCAACAGCGGCACCAAGTTTAACTGCATTATCACTCTTGCAATCAACATATTTTGTAGATATTTTGCCGTATCCATTTTGCATAAAATGCAAAAAATATTAACTTTAAGAATATCAGTTGCATGATTATTTACACGATGTTTAGGCAGCTCATACTCATAAGATTGATCATTATTTAATTCCGAGATCAGATCTTTAAGGTTGGTTATTTGTGGATAGATTTCATGATTTTAATATTCATATGTGTACATTAAATATGTACTTATATATATTAGGCATTTAAAGCAATCCAATAAATGGATGAATAACTTCAAAATAATATTGGCTCATGTAATTTATCGCTGATTTGGACAAAGTACTAGATTCCCATTACCTGCCAAACTCTTTGGTATAATATCCACTGATTTTGAAAGTTTATTTTGGAGCCCATGAATTCGTATTGTTATACCTCTATTTTTCATTCATTTTTAATTATGGATGGAATAATTAACGAAAACCTGTCTGATTCAGGAAAACCCTAAAGCAATATAAAGTTATGTAGTGGATATTAAGTCAGTTTTGTTTATTTGATATATTTAATATATATTTAGCCTATATATTATTTATAGGCTAAATGGCCATTAAAAAAATAAAGAAGCTTGGGATAAAGTTAATCATGAATATGCTGCTAATTTCAATTGATTAGCTAGAAGACAATAACGATTTTTTCATCCATCGATGATTTGCTGGATTTTGCAAGGGGTGCAGCTGCCATGTGCTGCCGCTGATGCATGGTGCAGCTGTTGTATCTCTGTCATATCCGCCTAAAGCAAAGGCTCGATCCAAGGATGCCAGTCAACTGGCCAACCTGGATATTAGCCATGAGATACCCCAGGATACTACAGCAGCTCCCACTACTGCAGGGTGCTGCTGCCATCCAGTGCAGCTCCCACTTATTTCTTTAATAAGTCGCATTTCCAAACTCATGGATGGCGCATCGAAGCTAAATAAATGTACACATATGGACAGTGCGAGCCATGAATGCCAAATAAAGTAGGGATATGATGAAGGTGGAGGCGCCCTGGATGCCCCCCTGGACTACAACGTGGGAAAATGTTGAACCAAAATATTAGCTACATACACACCACCACAAACAACTAAGAGAAAAATCAAAGGAATACCTAGGTTGAAACATCTATGGCAAGTGGAAGTGTGGGGAACTGGGGCAGTGAATCTACTTTGGACCCCAGTACACCAAGACGGTGGAAGTGCGGGGAACTGGGGCGGTAGGCCCCAGTCCCCGCACAACCACCGTACACTTCTGGGAGTTACAGCATTGAAAGCGGTAGTCAAATGCATATTTAAAAGCATGATACCAAAACGCTGGCATTGGAAAGCACTGGAAGTTAGGATTAGTACTACACCAATGAGTGCGCTGAGGCTAGGGCTGGGAACCGCAGGAAGGATGTAGCCTGGTAGGGGAACCAGAGCGAGATCTTGGTGTGTCCCCATGGCGGCAGCACAACTACCGGCTGGAGAATTTTATATTACGGTGAATGGGGAATGATCGTCATCATGGTGGTGGTGGTGCCTTCAGTAGTCGTAGTAGGGGGAGGGTAACAGTAACCAAGAACACTAGAATCCGTTTTAAGTGGGTTTCAATAAGGGTTTATTCAAATAGGGGACGTGGACAAGTGCAAGGAAGGAGCGCAGCTAGGAGGGATGGGGAGCGACGGAGCACAGTGAATGGCGTGTTGGCAGTAGTGGTGGTAGTAAGGGTGAGGGTGATGATCACCAATTACTGGTAACTTGTAAAGAAGGTGTTGTGGCGGCCAGCCATGCCGCCCTTACCTGCGGTCTCACACATCATAGGTGACTCCTTCTCCTTCAGCGCCCCTTTCGTTGGGTTGCTACTGGGCTGCTGGGCTGAACAAGGGGACACAATGGGTGTGCGTGAGAACAAGAATACGTACATATGCCCACCTCCGGACCCAGGCTTGGCATATATCGGTGTGGATGTGCGTGGCTGAAGCGTCGTTGGAAGGCATGGGAAATGTAAGAAACTTGGGGTTGTAAGGTTTCCTTTGGTGAAAATTATTTGGGTTGGCAGATTGAATTCCAGTTGTAGCTGCATTTATGCTCTCACACCCTGAAATGGAGTACGTTTTTGTTGCGCAGCATCACAATTTATTACAGCAAGCTCCTGAAGTCTTAACTGACAGACAATGTGCCATATACGTAATGATAGCTGCAAAGAGATTGCCACGCTAAATGATGCCACAGCAGGCCGTGGTGTACATGTGATCCTGGGGAGTTCTTGTGCAGGAGACCCAGTCGCGGCTCATGCGTTTGTCAAGGTCGACCTTCAAACAGGAGAATATTAATTTAGATCTTACGGCAAACAATAGTTGGGTGGATCGCACTGTTGGTCCCATGCTTCAGGGTGCCCAGAGAGATGTAAATGAATGCTGTCCAGCAGTGAATGTGATTCCGTACATGCGTGCACACATACACAATCGCTCTCAGGAATGCCTTAGTGGGGTTTAAAAAGCCACACCCCTCATTCTGTCATTTTGGACTGTGCAATAGGGTAATGCCATGACTTGGTGTTGCAATGCGCACAACGTTTCACATGGGGTCAGAACTCAGGGTTTCATGCTTTCTTGACCCTGCAGCATTGCAGGTGTGTGTGCATCAACCTCGGGTCGCATCTAACCCGATACTCACTTAGGTGGGGTGAGGTGGGGTAGGGAAAAATATCGCCATCACATAAAAGGGTGATGGTGTAACGTAATCCCTTCACATGGAGCACCGTGGCAGTGGCTTAATGGTCCCTAAGTCCGTATGTTCTTTATTGTGCTTTAATCATCATTTCTTGATTGGTTTGTGCTTTTAAGTGCAATAGTGGGCTCTTGTATGGGACCCTTCAAATTCGACTAACGACGAAGGATTGGCTCGAGCGCATTGGGCAGGAGGTGGCCCCTTATAACTTGGGGCACTTAGAAACAAAAATTTCGCACCTCCAAAGGCAGCGCTTGGTGTTGCCGCATAAGGCATTGAAGTTGTACCACTCAAGCGTCAAACCTAAATTGTGATGGCAATCAAAGAAGACCACATTACGCCTCCCACTACCACCACCATCACCACCACCAAGCCTAGACCACTTTTGTCGCAGGCCATGGATGGTGAACCTGCTGTTTATGGTAATTCCCGTAAGAAGTATTAATAGAAATGTGAAGTGGGTCTTTTCGCGCTTCAGTATGAGGTACGCCTGCATATCTGCGCACCTCCGCAACAAAACAACTAATCCTAAGAAAACCGTACTTGCCACAAATTCTTATACCACAGTTTGGATGATATAATAGAAAATTTGTTAAGGTGTGAGCGTGCAGCGCCTAGTGACCATATACGGGACTGTGATCCGCGATGAGAAAATAAGCTTAACATAGGTAATACGCTGGGTTCTTGATGCAAGAAGCCTGGTTCTTGGACGAAGCAAGTCACTTAAGTGCAACTGGTTCGTCCTAGCCGTACCATGGCGCAAAGATTAGTCTTAGGTCACAACACTTCCTAGCCACATTAATTTTGGTCTTTTGTGCTTTGCGGTCCGTGAGCCTCCTGGCTCGTACCGGGCCTTACGAGTTTGGGGTAACTTGTAATCAATCAACCTATGCTGGCTATTCGCTGTGTTGTGACCTTAGGCTATCCTTTTGGTTCCCACCCCCACCACCTGGTAGAGCGTGTACTCACGCTATGCGGACCACCCATGCCTGGATCAGCCTCGGTGGTTAAGAGCCTAAGTGTCACGGCCGGCCACTGATCCAAGTTAATTATGGGCGATTTAGGTAGGGAATTACCATAGGGGCGAGCCGATCAGCGGGGAGACCAAGGGTTGGAGCGCCAAGCTGATTAGTGGTGCAGTGCAGGGAATGGATTAGCGAGCTGCGGCTAGGTAGGTGTTGATGGCAGTGAGCATTTAGGCCCACCCTGGCTAGCCACTGGTGGCATTGCTGCAGGGGCCACTCTAATGTTATGACTTTGTAACTACTGAGGACAAGGGTTTTACTAAATAGGAATGCATAAAATCACCTATTGAGGCAAAATGCCCCTTACCAACTGTCCGTGATAATAGATGAACGAAGAAATTGAATTCAGACTTCAGCCATGCCAGAGGAGGTATCGGGCCATGCCCAAGCCATGGGGACCCCTGCCCTTGGGCAGGTCCATTTGCACCAGGGCCGCCAAAAACAGTGACCCCTCATATACTTAGGCATACTTTTGCAACATTAGCCTTACAAAAAAACATCTCACTAGCTTCCGTACAGAAAATACTGGGCCATGATAGATTAGCTACCACTTCTATATATCTGAACTTTACCGATGAGCATGTCGTAGATGAGTTCACTAGAAAATGGTAATTATACAATAAACTCGCAAAATAATGGGGTGTAAATCATGCAATTTATTTTACCTTGTTCTACCTTTAACCAGTAAGGTAAGGTATATTGTGTTATAGTATAATACAGTACAGTTATGTATAATATTTATTAATATTATCCACTAATTAAATAACCCAGGAGTTTCGCAGTTAGCAAAATTACATGTCAGCCAATAGCCATCTGATATTGTGCTGAATTGCTGATTTTATAACTTCCCAAGTTTGTTGATATAAAGTAATTTTTTCATTTATCCTCCTTTTGTTCATCTCAAGTCAAGCAAATACGGAAAGGCAAATATGATTTCTTTGAGCCCTACCCGTGCGTGCGTGACAGCGTTCAATACCACAAGTTTGCTTTAAATCTCGATGATAAACCTCTATAGACCAACGTGCTTCAACATTTTTTTCTATTTGCTCACGTGTTGGATTTGCCATGTTAGTTGTTATGTAATCAATGCGGCCATTTTTTGCTACAAACTTAAATACCTTAACCCAACCGTATCCACGTAGGTGAATCTTTAGCCCTTCATCGGGGATCTCCAAACTTTCCAAGCTAACATTACGATTACCTTTCCTATTCTTCCTTAAGTTGGTAACCCATATCCAACCTAAATCACGTATGTGTTTCAAGTTCTCTAAGCTGCTATACCAAGCATCCATTACTACAGCCTCAGGATTGATACCTCTTTCCTTAGCCAAACTAAGCATATCACAAAAATGATCATTCTTCGTTTTCCCGTCGGTTTCTTTATCATAAACCCTATAATCTACAGGGATAGGTTGGTAAAAAGCGTACAATAATAATTCAGTAATAAAGAATTTGCTACACAAAATACTTGTGCTTAAAATATTACCATTGATGTCTGATGTTGTTGGGACAAAGAATAGAGAACACACAGTTTTATATAAGAAACGCCAGTTTCGTGTTAGAAAGTTAGCTGTACAGTAATAAAAAACTAGGTTATAGGTTATTTTATTTCATAAAATAATAGAAATAACCTATGAAAATGGATTTTACAGAAATTAGTGGATTAAGGGTTTCTTAGCACACCATGGTGTTGACTCAAAACGTATTGAGACCATTTCTTATGGTAAAGAAAGACCAGAAGTTATCGGTGATAATGAAGCAGCATGGAGCAAAAATCGTAGGGGTGTTACTGAGCTTAAGTAATAAACAAGTAGTATAAATTACCCTAGAAAAGCCAGTTAAATATAGTTTAGCTGGTTTTAATATTGGAAAAATCGTGGGTCGATCACTTATAAATATTGTAGAAGAACGGTCCAGCAAACTTACACTCTCCACTTAAAAAACAATTGTAAACTAGAAGTATTGTTCTAATCTCACTAGATGTTTTATTTCTATTTCCAGTATAATTCGTTGAGAAAAATACAATCAACTAATAAAAGCCACTAATTGGATCTAAACCACTATAAATCAGTTGTCGTGACATACAGCGTGTCAGACATAATGTGTGCAAAATAGAGTTAAGTTTATCTTTTGTTAAGACCGATGGGTCGGTACTTTGAAGTAACGACTCACAAACAATTTCGTTAATTGACAAAAGGAATTACGTGCGCATGGTGTCTTTGGACGTACAACAGGCGTGTGCGCGTTTCGTCTGTTCCGAGGCCACATCGATTGACGTAAGGCCCGCAAAGAGACTTTATTGCTAATAAAACGTCGAGAGCAACTGAAGTGTTTGTCAGTTGGCTCTCGAAGCTATTCTTCGTGAGCGGAACGGACCATATACGAACTAGTAATAATCATTGTAACCTCTTTTCGCAACCCGCCAGACTAGTTCCGTCGGAAGTCGTCGCACTGCACGATCGTCAAGACGTCGGCACGCGTGAGCCCAGACAAGGAGAAGCCTTTGGGACTACTTCCAAGACCCGCTCTTGAGTAGTTTGTGCTCATCAACATCCGCTGTTGTTAGCGCAAGCACCTTCGCGAACGGACAAGTGAGCAGATTGCGACGAGACCTAACAGCCAACTGACTTAGTCCCATCTAACCACCAGCGCCAGGCACGATAGGCACGGCACTGGGGGGGGGAGTGACAGCACGGCACTTAGTATGTTCAGTTTACAGTACTATGTCGTGACACAGTTACAATATTATATATTTAGGGAAATAAATAATGTATAAGGAGAAGGCATATTCAGTACATTTTAGGAAAAAATTATTAGCAGTAAAAGAGAAGGAGCAATTAAGTTAAAGAGATTGATAAAATCCAGGTATAAGGTTAGAGCTCCATTTATGGCAATATTTCCTGCTTTTGCTCTAGTTCCGTTCATGCCATTATATATAGACTTAAGCTTTTGCGCATCAAAAGCGGTTAGCAGGGTAAATATTCCAACCCCGATAAATGAAACGGTAAAATCCAAAGCAGCAGAGCGAAGAAAGAGGTTAAGCAATATGCTTTATGGAACTACGAATCTGATGAATTACACAAAGTTGTAGTTCTGTTTTTGGGAATACACTATTAATAGCTTCAGGAAAGCCATTATAAATCAGTTATTGATTGCATTAATACTACCTGTAGTACTACCGCTAAAAGAGGCTCATCATTAACAAGTTCTTCAAGCTCAAATACCGTTAGCATTTCTTTGAATGTACCCTCGCTACCCGCACTAATGAATCTTCCGTCTTTAGTATAAGGATATAGACTATCGGCCATAGCGGACGCTCCTTCTACAGGCTCCCCTTTACGATTCTTTAATCCCTCCAGTACCGATGCCATTCTTGTAATGTCTAATTCCCTTCCATACCGACTGATCCCGATCATAAAGCTGCGCTCTATCAAAGCTTCACTGCGTGAATCACCAGATACGCCGCACATCGCAGCTAACATAGCCTTTGCATAAACAACGCTATCCTTGGTCACAAATGTTTTTGCCCGCCGCTTTCAGCCGGAATCTCCAGTATCTCAATGGCATCCGTTTCCTTGTAATTGCTCCCGCCGCTTGCTTTACCTGGCTTTAATGCCTCAATTGTTTCTGCAGACAAACCGGTTAGCTCGGTAATGTCCTCAAGGCTCGATCCGCTTGCTAACATCTCAAGGGCTTTTACATATACGGCCCCGCTATTGCTTAAGTTAGCAAACGGGTTTAATGATATATCGCTGCTACTGTTAAAACTTACCAGTTCACTCTGATTGCAGGTTTCATAGCCGTACAGTTTAAAGTTTGTAGAAGTCAAGATTTGGTCTGACAGACAGTCTAAAAAGCTAGATTTGATTGTCAGATCAAATCTTGACTTCTAGACAAATTTAGACGGCAATTTTGTACAGTGAAAAGGTAGTATCTGTAAGCTAAAATCTGGGAATGTTAGATAAAGTGTGTCAAGTCGGAAAAAGTATAAACCTGTGGTAGGTTTGTATGAATAACAAAAAAAGAGGTTTGACAAACGGGATCTCCCAGTGGGTAGCCTTAAAAGCTGCCCGAACGATTTTTTGGGAACCATTTTTGCCATAGCTGCCTCACGGCCCGCAAACAACCACAATATATTAGGGAAGGTCCGTAAGGGAACCGCGGCACTGTGCGCCAGCTTATTTCTGGATTCCGAACCTGCCCTGGCTGCGCCCGTCACGGCTGTACAGCACGGTGTCCCGTCGCGAAATATGTTACCGTTTAGATTACGAATTAGAAAGAATATTTTCTAATCCTTATTTTTTTTATGTAGAGTGATTTAGGTCCTTGTCCTGCAACTCGGTTATTTAAAAGCTCACTTATAAAAGTAAAAGATCTCGTAAAAGAAGCATTAATTAAACGACGTAAGGGGTGACGTGGCAAAATAGATCCGAGTCAGCCTATACAAGTTCAACCCACGAAGCCAGTACATGCGCCAGTCGCTACTGGTGAAGCGGTCCAGGCACCCAATGATGCCATTGATATTGGCCAGGGCGCTGAGTACGAATATTTAGTGTTGAGTGCGGTGATGAGTAGTTGAGCCAAGCTGATGGAAACCCCCAGATGCGGCGATGTAATGTGCTGGTCAGTCAATATGGGTGAAGTTGTCAGCATCCCATGGCATGACTGTACAAGTGATCCTTGTTGTGCTGGGGCTTACACCCACACTTATGCTTGCACCTACGCCCATATCTGCACTTGGATGTACACTTGCGGCAACCAGCAGTAATGGCACAGTGTCAACTCATGGGAATGACAATACTAGCACGGTGTACCGGGGCCGCAACGTTGGAGTCAACCTGGATGCAAAAGGGCCTTCCACCGCGACCGAGGACGCAGTCAAGGTCACCAGCGGTGTCATCTTGTATAATGTTGAATTTCTTGGTAAGAGAAAGCTAGAAATTGAAACTTTGAGGAAAATATGGCAGGATTAAGGTTAACACTTAATTCCAGAATTTATAAAGGGAAAGTGTATGGATACCTAGAAGCTGCAGGTTCGCCTAAAAAAGTAATGGTATACCGCTGTAACCCTGAATCTGAGGAAAATCCAAGGATAGATACATTTTACAGAGATCTAAGTAAATGCGGGCCGATGGTTTTGGATGCTTTTTTTGGATACCAGGGGTCAGGGGTATGCAACTCGACCGTTAATTACAGTTATAGGGCCTAACTGTCAAAATTTCGGCTTACGACCTCAAACTTTTGTCTAATACATTTCTATTAGATGTATTTTCTAGTCTCATCGAAATGCGAGGATGTTGACTTTGGCCGGTCACCGTATGCGACGTTAATGCCATCGAAATTCTAGCTTAACTCGTAGCTCTGCCTGTCTCAGACACGTTCAATTTCCGTAAAACATTACAATGATATGTTAGGTTGTTAATTTTTTTACCGAGAAAGCTGCACGCCACTGCAAGTCGAGCAGTTAGGACCTCGCTAATTTGTCCTCGATTTTCACCTCTTCCGCATGAGCAAAGACAGCCGAGTGCGCATTACCAACCATATCACACATATGAACATGAATGGGGTCTCGTATGAAAGGGGTCTGGTATTCTTCTTCTATCATCTCAGCACAAACGGACACTTTGAAATCAAGGGGTCCACAAACCGTCCTCAACCGCCAACACCCGCTTTATCTGAGGCTACATTGTAGCGAGGAAACGCCATCCCTGTAGATCCCTTACACATAGGACATGAAACGTAACATTGTAGGATCCTCCTAATGTACAAAACGGATATGCCTAGGAGCCATAGATCCCATAACTTGTGATGGCGGCCCCTGATGGCGGCTGACTCATCATGCATGCATAGCGCTCCCCGCAAGACCCATACAATGGATGGTAAGCACCCAATAAGTACAGGCATCAGGGCATGAAAACCTTCCCACATATAGCAGCCACGCATGCGGGCAAACACACCATCATGTTCATGCATCCATCCTCCAAGGTACGGTAAAGTTGTATCACCAACCAACATTTGAACAAGGGATCCCCAGCTTAGTAGTCCAGCTGCATGGAGTAAATGTAATCACGAAAAAGTGGACGCCATACGTAATGCATATGGAGGTATCCTGCATTCACACACCAACTAAATGCTCTGCTCTCCGTCCTGCCTGCATCTATACTCCATTACACCAGCGTTCTTCACCCCGGAAGGGGCCCGGAATGTTTGTAGTCTTTAGGAAAACGCCCGGAAAACTGTTTGGGCTGCTCCGGGGATCCCCGGGAAACTTTTTCAGTGTGAAGCACAGCTTTCCGTGTTTTTTGAGATAGAGTTCCGGAGACATTCCCGGAAAAGAATTTTTAGGGAACCCCGGAACAAACAGCTGCCCCTTGAAGAACTCCTGCATTAAACTCCTTGCCCTTTCCTAGACGCCCCACAATATTCTGCTGTGATGCTGTTGCCTCCTTGCGTTTGCTTCCCACAGCTTCACCACCTGCATTTGCATCCAAAACTGAAGATGTCTGTGCCTTTCAGCGTTTGCTCACCCTTGTAGTTTCATCCTCTGGCATGTCTTGGAATCGCTTGGGCAGGCCAGCCAGCATTCCGCTTGGGGTGCCCAGTTGGGGCAGGAATTGTCACCTCCAGGCCGGGTGCATCCAATACCATTCCACCACCCCGTAGCTGCGGCCCAGCCATATGATGAGGCACCATTGATGTGCCAGCTGCGGCAACTGGTGCCTGTACTGATACTTGAAGGGCTACACATCCGCCACCCACATCCACCAGGCAGCTCTGGAGTGGAAAGGTATTGTCCAGCTGTGCAGGCCGCGGGGATACTGCATGCACTAGTAGGATCTGGCATAAGTGTCACTTAGCCATGTTGCTGACCCCCTCACACAGCGGACAAAACCACTGCTCATCCTCTGGTGGTAACTCCTTTAAAGGTGATTTTAGGCAGTAAATATTGTGATAACCAGGTTACAGTTCTGGTTATCACAAACCAGCATGGTGTCCTCTGGTTGTGGCTGCTTGCAAACCTCACATTGCACGTCTCATACTCACGATGTCGGTCTGCAGTACATATCACACAGATCCCTGATCCGCATGTGTGACATGTTCGTAATTGTGTCGCGGCCAATATTCCATCGTACATTAGCCTTCACAGTATTAAAGCAGTGCTTTTGCGGCAATTGGCATTGTTAGTTATGTGGCCTAGCTGCCATGTGAGTCGATGCAGATATCACTCACTCAGTCGCGTTCCGCACGCGTACGCGTGGTGGATATTGCATGATAAATCAGTATATGTTAATGCACGCTCTTAGATAATTATTCTAGTGCGCGTACACGGACTTGCTCTGGTCGCATGACTAGAGCTTCCACGCGGCGTCGCGCGCTCTGGGCCGCATTCTCACACTTGTGCGTCGCGCAGTCGAACCATTTGCGCAATAATAACAGGGACATTAATGCTTATTATATTATGCCAATAGAATGCTAAATCCCTCATGTGCTTGCGTCTCTCGCACAATTGTCGTGACAGGCGGCGTATCGAACATGATGCGTGCCAAATCGTAATTAAGTTACCCTTTTGTTGAATAATGGGTTGCTACTTTGGTGAAGTAGCGACTCACGAACGGTTTCATAAATTGATAGGATGAATTGCGCGCGCATGGTGACTTTGGATGAACGACAGGCGTGTGCGCGTTTCATTTGTTCCGAGACCACGTCGATCGATGTAGGGCCCATCTGGAAACTTTGCCGCTAATAAAAGCAATGAGAGCAACTGAAGAAGTCGTCATTTGGCTCTCAAAGCAATTCTTTGTGAGTGGAAAAGACCTACCAACAATCTGAATTATACTGTAACCGTTAAAGCAAGCCAAGTCACCAAGTCTGCTGCCTCGACCCGAAGTAGTCATCGCGCGTTTTAACCGGCGATCGACATCGGTGTGCCCTGAGCTACGCATCAAGGCCCTATCCACCACCCGGTAGGTGGATAAGGGGACATCCTTCGTCACGTGAGGAGTCCAACACCCTCGAGCCGAGGAGAGGCGAGTGGCGAAGCATTTCTCTCAGCCAACTGACAGTTGCACACTGCAACCAGCAGTAAGTGCGTTCGTTAAGTAATAATTGAAGACTATTTGTTGTGCACGCGAAGTTCCCTTGTCGGAAACTTTGCTCGAGTCTCGGACAGGCTTCGAGCGCTTCACGTTCATACACGTAGTTGAGCTTCCGCAGCTTGCTACACTTTTGTCACACACACGTAGTCGAGCTTCCATAGCTCACTACTCTTGTCTCTGAACAACGGGATGTAGTCATCAATCCGCCAACCTCGGTCTACACAAGTCCATCATCCCTTAGCGGAAGCAACTGTCACGATCAGGCGCGTTTAACCTCGATTACCGCCTTCCGGACCTTTAGTGTCCAAAGCGCAGGAATCCCGGCGCTGATCGGACTGCACGCGTCGCGAGGAACACTCTCGGAGCCCGCCACATCGTCGCGAGTCGAGGCGACGGGACCAATGCTTCCCGTCACCCCCGCAACGACCCAGGTCGCATAGTTCTCCGGGCGCGCACCATACAAGATCGCATCACCCCTCTTCAGGCGCAGGACCGTCGACACCTAGAAGGTACCGTGAGATGATCTACGGGTGCATCTTGCACGGGTGGAATGCAGACCACACCTCGTCGGACTGCTGGCTCATTAACCATCTACGAGGAGACCAGCAACTCGTTTCTATCCGTCAGAGCGAGTTCCCAGTAGCGCACTATCGGTGTCAACCAGGTTGCTACCTGCACGGACCTAACGCGAATCAGCCAACTGTTGGTTGTCGATTTCTGGCCAGGCTAGCCTCCTCACACGGGCGTAGCCAGTGCAGACAAGCAACCCAGTGGGACGAGGCCCTTTCCCTACAAGTGCAACGCCTTGCAGGGCTAATTGTTGACCAAGCGGACAGGGAGCGAGGGGCCACTGAGCAGCGACCTCCTTCAAGTCCCAAGAAAACCCCTTCGGCTCAAGAGACTGGAGGGGTAGCGGAAGCTACTTCGGCCCCGCCACACGCTTCTCCTCTTGCGGCTCCCGCAGTCGAAGAGATCACAGAATGCGAGTGAGTGCCATCACCGTGGCCTCACGCCGAGCCGCGCCCTACCCCGGAGCGAGCACTGGCAACAAGTCCAGGCGTCTGCCACTCACCGGGAACAGAAGCACCCAAGGCACATCCCCTGCCATCCCTCAGCACATCCAATTCGGAGTCGGAAGGCGTGGTGCCGGAGAACTTGGAGGAAGTAATCGACTTAATCCTCCATCCTTCGCAGGTGGTGCCTTACTCATCCGCACTTCCGAAGCTGCGGGTGATTGAAACCTGCGACCAAGCCACGCCGGTTGACCTCCGATACCAGGTGGTCACCCCGGTGAGGAGCGACCCAGCTCCCACCGAGCCTAACGTCACAGTCTTCCAGGATCCTGAACACCCGGGAAGCCTGTGGAGCCGGTTCACGGGAAGATATTACCCGTACGAGCCTTCACACCTTAACGCGTCTGGGGTTCGTACCTCCAGGCCTACGTTCAGGTCAACGCCGATTTTCGACCCCAAAGCCATTGGGGACAGACCGAGGGCACCAGGCCCTACTACGTTATTCCTGTAAACGTTTTCCCGCCGACCAGGCAGGTCTCGTTGGCGGAGGTGCTGCACGACGGGACCGAGCAGCCCTTGGAGCGGGTTGCTGACTCCGTGCCGTGTCTACAGCACCTTGAGGACATCTTCGCTGCCAGAGAGCCACAGTGTGGTCATCCCGATACACCATACCTTTCCTGGCAGAATCGGTGGAACCTATACCAGCGCCGCGTGGAATTGCGCCGCGGGTTCCCGAGCTTCTAAGCACTAGTACTCCTGGTGGATCAAGTACAGCCTCGACGGAACCCAAGCCGGGCAGCCAGGCCTGGTGCTAGTGAGGTGTCGAGGGCTAAGATACGTGGTGCAACACCGGAGCTAGTGCAGTGGCAGCATAACCCGGAGTTCGACGACGGGCAGTCAGTTCCCGTCATCACTCCGCAGCCGAGGAAGGACAGGGCACCACTACTTCAAGCGGTGGTGGAGCCCTCCACGGTACCCCATACAGCCCCAGACGTAGAGGCGACTCAGGACCTGACTTACGAACAGTCCTCGAGCGACCAAGGAGAGTATTCGGAGGAAGAAGGGTCCGTAGCGGCAGAGTCAGAACCTTCAGCGAATAGCCAAGAAGCAGAAGGGTCGACACTTCTGGAGGAGCATTCTGACGGCGAGTTCGACCTATATGAGATGGAGACTGCGGCCTTATCTATGGGCCAGTTCTCGCACGATCAGTTCCCTGCCTTTCAGGCAACAGCAACGAGAGCAATGACAAACCTTCGCTCTCGGTTCTGCTATCAGCGGGGTCAAGTGCCGGTGGAGGACGTGGTAGACATGCTCAATGGTTTCCCCACACCGGAGACCCCATTTTACGACTGGCACCAGTCAATAATTGAGAAGATCCTCCCGGCAGTCACCACGTGGCTGCAGGAGAAGAAAGGGGACCAAACCTTGGAGCTGGATGGAGAATCGCTGCTGGTCTACTACCTCGAGGCGCTCGACAAGCACTTCGAGCCCCAGCGGTGCAGCGCCAAGCTCCTGCAGTACATGCGGCTGAAGCAAGGCACCCTGTCCCCCATTGTATACCTTCAGCAGCTCAAGATGCTGGTCCCGTATGCCAAGATCAAGTACGGAGAGCCGGCGATTGCCCAGAAGTACATTGAGGGACTTAACCCCAACGTACGTGAACGCATCGAGGCAAAGTACTGTTATACCAAGCATGGCGACCTATACGGCATGCTCAATAAGGTGGTGGAGGATGCACAGCGCCTGTGGATTAATTTCCAGAGCCAGGCTGCAATAAGGGATGAGCCCAGGCCGACACCCAAGGTCGCCAAGGCAGCCCCGACCCCACCACCACGCGCAGAGGGCAAGTGTCGTATACAACATCCTAAAAAGGTCCGCTGACCTAAGTCCTACACTGGTAGGCGGGGCTTCACGGGAAGCTTGGTGACACGCGTCACTGGTAGTTCGGGATGTCGACCATCCCACCGCATGAACTATCTATCGGTTGATAAATAAAAGTCGAATCTTTTATTAAGGCCTCGAATATAACTATCTCGATGATAGTCTGATCCGCCGTACGGGATCTCCCAGCGCACATAAAGGTCTTCCGCTCTATCAATCGGTAGTTCTTACTACCACGTTTCAGTTCTCACCACCACGTTTGTGGGTTCTCTCGCCGTCTACAATATTAAATTATATTATTAAGTTGTGTAATACAACAACTGGTATCGAGACTGTTCGTCCTGGAAGCTGCTTGCTTTCGCCACACAACCACAATGGCCACAGTGATCCTCGCCTCAGGACTGCTAGCGCCTTTTCGTGTGGAATCTTCTGATTCTGGTAAGGCGTAATTATCCTTATCATTGCTACCGCTGTATATAGCTGGTCTAGTAATCATTATTAGTTAGGTATTTATTGTTTTTAGGTAGTTGTTTTAGATTATTAGTTGTTTTAGTTTAGCAGATTTCCTCTCTCGTATTGTCACCCCTATTACCGAGTCCTAGTAGTGTAAGGCCCTCGGGAATTTTTGTGGTCACCGGCAAAACGTAATTACTTGCTTGTGAATTTTGTTTTATTTAGCTGATCTCTCTGTTTTATTCAGCTGAACTCCTAGATGCTATCTTTTAGCTGTGATCTTTTTTCCTCTTTTAGCAGTTTAGCAAACTTTTGTCTGTCATACCTTCACTTCTGATGAATTTTTAACTATGATGTTTTATTTATGTTCCCTTTGTATTTTACTTTAGCTATGTTACTCTGACGCTGATGCCAGACGAGGATATGTTGGGGGAGGGGACGGACAAGGCAAAGGCCATTATGAGGGACAGGAAAAGGGGAGGGATCTCAGAGAAATGTTAGTCAGGACGGTGGCAGTGCAGGGAAGTGGGGTAGCAGACCCCACAACCTGCACGACCACCGTAACTATCAGGGCCAGAACAGCAGTAGAAGCGGTAGCCCCATGGATATTTGAAAGTATGATTTTCAGTTTTTTCCGTGGGAGCTTTCTTGGGCACCGCCAAGGTCCATGACTGCTGCCATTTGTGGTCGGACTTCGCAAATGATCCTTGCCGCGATTTTTGAGAAGTCCGGTATTCATATTGCTTAAAGGCGATTTAAGTAATATTACGGGCTACGAAATACCATCTCGTTCTGGTACCGACTTTCACGATAGGTCGCCGTCACGCCGTCATTTTGTTTAGCGAATTCTGCTTTGCTATATATTCGCTTTTTGCGTTTTATTGCCATCGCTTGCTATGTTCGTATGACATGCAAGCTTCACCGTGATACTGTCAGGGTTTGAGTCATGAATACTTCATAATCGAATTTAGCTGTTAAGTACTAACTTAACGGATTTGATTATTGTGCGCAGACGTATTGACTTACCTCGCAACGCAAAATTGCTTTTGCAATGACAACATAGTTGGGACGGCCCTGCGCACCCAGCAGTTGCTGTTGTCTGATTGCAACGGTGAGTTTTCTGTAAGGAAACCGAAGTTTCTCAGCATCAGTCCCAGTGACTTGGCTGTTAAACCTGCCAGAAATCGAATTTCTGGTTTCGAAGCTAAAGCTAAGACGAATCCTTAGGCTTTTCGTAAAATCATTGCTAGCTATTCGTTTAGCTATGTAATGTGAACAAAAATCTGCAGCGTTGTCACGAGAACAAATACAGATGCTTGGGATATGTCATTTGTTATCCCGCCTACATAAATCGATCATACCACGCGCGATTCGTTCACCGCTCTACGAAATGCGACACTCAAAAGTTAGTCCCTGGTTTCGAACCGGTAACTACGAACCTTTCTTTTGGATTAGCTACGAAGTCGCATCAGTCAGGGTAGCATGTCTGTTCTACATTTGACCCTCACGCCTTTAATGTTTTGGGTATGTATTTACGTGTATAATACAAAAACGCCTGGACACGTCATTGTTGTTAATGATGTCAGGCCCGACTCAGCCTCACATACGGGCTTGTACCCCTTTCGTTACTGCACCCCCGACGATGCGCTTCTGTTGGTCTCTACGGGAGATACGGGTCCATGATGACCACTCTTGTAGATTCTGGGGTCAGCCACGTTTGAAGCTGTGTCACGCAGCTTGGAATCTTCTTCCAACCCCTTGAGTGGGCACTGGTCCACTTAGCTTGACTCTACCTGCCCCTCTGACAACCCGCTGCTCTTACCTGGGCAGCCATGGGCCCTTAAAACCAATCCTGGAGATAATCTCTCTGATTGCTTTTAAGTACGGAAAACCGTTTGTTTTCTGGCTTTGAATCCTGTTTACCGAGCTCAAATAGGCGTTTCACTGTTGGTTCCGTCAGACTTGGTGTTTTACATTTGAAGTGGGGTTGTCTTGAGGTGTACGAAGGTAGTTTTGCCTCAGAAGGCTGCGTGAGGCCTTTCTGCTTGGTAGTTTAATCCCGGGATGGCGTCCATGTACGCTGCAGCTGCAATCCACACGATGTGGACTTTGCTTCTACGATGAAGCCGAACTTTCCTCAAGGCAGTAAGGACGCTGCACTTGGAGGGGGAATACGTGTTGCCGATGCAACAATTCCTATAGTGAGGCCCTGCACGAGTCAGGCCAGGTTACTATACATGAACCTGTCAAATCCTATAACGGTTAGGTTGGATGACCTGATGGTATCCAGTTCAACCTCTGGCCAAGGTCTGAACAAAAGGGTGTTATTGATAACATCCTGTCCTGTGGTGTGCCAACGGTACAACCCCCGCACGGGCACATCACCAGGCAAAATGCACTGTACCTATCCCAGGTGCCCCGTGGGATCGAAGTCCCTAGACACCGTTGTCTCTCTGCTGGACGAAAACGCAGGGGGAGTAAGATGTGAGATGCGTTTTCGTTGATTAACTCACGAAAATTGCCCACCTGGCGCCTATAACCACGAGGTTAGGGCAGAGCAGACAAAGAAACTGCTTGTGATAGAGTCGTCGGTTGCATCCCAAACGAATATAACTCAGTTCTGTGATGCGATAGGCAAAGCTCGTAGGTACGAATGCCTAAGCTGATGTCCTATCATCTGCAGACTGACGGGCAGACGGAGCGCATAAATCGCACGCTCGGCGTTATGCTGCAGGCTTTCGCAGGACGGATCCCAAGATCGTGGGATATGTGTATCACAGCCGCCGAGTTCCCGATGAACAAAGCTGTGAAACACTTAGTTAAGGAGTCGATATCCTTCTTAACTAAAGGTATAACTCTGCCACAATAGTTTGGCATGGGTTAGTTGACCTATCTGTCCTGATAGCCATGACCTACCTTAAGTCTTTCATCTTCCATCTCGAAGCTGCAACAGCATGCCTAGAGATTGCCCACAACGTGCGAAATGTACTATGAACTGGATAAGAGAGATATAACCCTCTCCCAGTGCAGATCGATTCTGCTTAGTACAGAGTCCTCTGTTTGGCAACCGACTGCTCCGTGAAGCAGTATTGCCAATGTACATTGAAGTGTACCATGTTGTCGGATAGTTGGTTACGTTGCAGCGCAACTGCATTTACCACACAACATGCAGATGGATGCGTTCCTCGCACATATCGTAAATATGTGGGAACATTACGTCAACTTGCTAAATGTAGGAGATGTGCTACATTGCCATCTGTCGCTACATCAGACCTTTCCTGGCAAGGTCATCTTCTATGGATCATTCCGGTGTACATATACACATGATCCTTGAGGTTCCAAACTCTCTGCACCGGACACCTTATTAATGGAAGAAGGTCTGTGCACGAATTGAGAGAGGAAATACCATCAAGTTGTCATACCCAATGCCGACTTGCTACGAGGTAATTTCCTGGTTCGAAGCCACTTAGGACTACCCTGCTACGACTGGTACAAATATGGTTTAACAGACGCCGATATCTGTTAACATACAGTCGTCCGAGCATAACACTTGGGAGTCAGCGTCCCATTTTACGGCTGACTTAGTAGAGGCACTGGCTGAAGCTAAGCAACGAACCCTTGACGCAGCGGGGACGCTGCATCCGGAGGGGGGATAGTTGTCGTATACAACATCCTAAAAAGGTCCGCTGACCTAAGTCCTACACTGGTAGGCGGGGCTTCACGGGAAGCTTGGTGACACGCGTCACTGGTAGTTCGGGATGTCGACCATCCCACCGCATGAACTATCTATCGGTTGATAAATAAAAGTCGAATCTTTTATTAAGGCCTTGAATATAACTATCTCGATGATAGTCTGATCCGCCATACGGGATCTCCCAGCGCACATAAAGGTCTTCCACTCTATCAATCGGTAGTTTTTACTACCACGTTTCAGTCCTCACCACCACGTTTGTGGGTTCTCTCGCCGTCTACAATATTAAATTATATTATTAAGTTGTGTAATACAACAGCAAGCGCACCACAACGGTAAACAGCTTGAGGTACTTTTGCAGTCACCATGGCGCCAACACCACGCACGACACCAGGGACTGCCGTATACTCAACAGCAGGAAGAGTGCAGCAAGCACTTCCACCGCCCCAACCAACAATACCATGCAAGCCATGATGGCACGCATGGAAGAGCAGATGCGGCACATGTGCGCCGCCATGGCAATGGAAAGAGGAGAATGGCCTGCCCCACCGAACCGCCCGCAGAAAGGCCCCCAGGGTGGCGCTGCGGTGGGACGGAGCAAAGGTGGCGCATGCGATTATTGTGGCCGCTTCGGGCATCACGAGTCCCAGTGCTACATTCAGCACCCGGACAAGGCCCCACCGAACTTCAAGGCACCATCGAAGGCTTTGCAGGCAACCTTCGATCAGAACCTGGAGAAGGTCAATAGGCAGCAGCAACCGCGAGCACAGAGGATGGCAGCGGTAGCGGCCCAGCAGCCAGCTGAGGAGGAGGAAGAGGAGGAAGTCTACCTCCCAAACCGCCGCAATGCGAACGTGAGCTCGGCCGCGGTGGGACGGCAACCCACAGAGTCGCAGGTATGCTGTGCGTCCCTCACGCACCAGCCAGCTCCTGTCTCGTTTCAACCCGTGGTGATCGAGAAGGAGGCTTACCCCCCACCCAAGCTGGGGATCAGGCAACAGCCGTCCGTGCCTACACGGACCCCGCAAACGGACGAGGTGGCCATCCAAATAACTACCAGCTGGAGCATGCTGGATAAGATCATACAACTTCATGTACAACGGGAGGCCGAAGTTCCCCCGCCGCCAGATGTCCTCGCACCCAAGAACGCCGCAGCCTCAAGTGCTCTGGAAGCGGGCGACCACGCCTCTCCAGCACAAAATCCCTTGGCCCCCAGGGTGGCCAGGACGCCCGCAGGCGTACCTTACTGTGTTGCCGGCGAACAACATGCGGGAGCGTGGAGCATTCAGGAAATCCCGCAGCAGGACATTCAACACCTGCTGGATAGGAACACGGCCGCCGCTGCCTATTTCAAACAGCAGCAGCTGATGTTCTACTACCCGCAGGGTACCCTGAACATCCCGGGGTACGACGTCACTAACCTCAGATTCCTGCGCGATCATTGCGCAGACGTGAATATAATTACACAGAGGGCGGCTAGGCAGCTGGGACTTCCCGTCACCCAGTCTAGCACAACCCTCAGCACATCTTCGAGCCCGGAGGCCAGCACGCACGGTGAGGTGGACGTGCGGGGACTCTGCATCACACTGCTGCCGGGAACACCGCACGCAACGGTCCTCAACATGACCCAGACATTGGTAGTTGAGGATACTCCGCTCTTCGATTTCCTATTAGGGAACGAGCAGATGCACCCAGTAGCAGACTCAATCACGCAGTACCTGACCGCACAGCTCCACTTTCTGCCAAACCTGCTGGAGCATCCTGGATACGTCGTCAGCATACCCATGGCCTCAATTAGAAGGCCGGGGCATGCGACGGCAGCGGCACTACGGTGGGTGGCTTTTGCAACCTCCAGCTCCCAACGGCCTCAGGGAGCCGCGGGAAAGCTGAGGGGGGGATGCACATCACCACCCACGCCTGATACAAGCTCCATACGGCCCCAGGGAGCCGATATGAGCACACCACCAATGCGCGCCACCAAGCACGGCGCTGGCATAGCTCGCATCATCACCTCAGTCCTCGGAGCTGCACAGACAGCAGTCAGCAGTGGCCTATGGGCCCTCGACACCCTAGCTGCCGCGGCAACCCCGCGGCCCGAGATCACACATGAGGTGGACCAGGCCCCCAAGCGAAGGGGGAAGCGGAAGAGACCGCAACCAGCGCCAAGAATGCGCGTATACATTGAGCCTCCCAAATGGACGTGGAGGACAACAATTTCGGCAGCCCTTCTGGCGCTACTGCTCCTCTCCCTCACGGTGGGTGCAGGCGCCGTGAAAGGGTCCATCAGCGACCAATCGATCCTCCACATGACCACGCACGCCATGACTACGGGCGGCATATTGGTCAGGGACGGTTGGGACCCGGGATCCAGAATGCAGGAGGACATAACTCGCGGCCCGGGCACCTCCGCCAATCCACCATCAGCGTTCACCAGCATAGCCACGTTCACGCTCGATGGCAACCAAGCGGCCGTGGCATATGAACGTTACCAAAAGGATGCCGATGGAGGCTGGATCTGGGGCAATGGTCAAACATTATCAACAACGACTAATGCAGCACTCCAGGCCGCAGTACGTGCACGCAAGCACACCGCATTCGCCTACAGCATGGAGGAGCTGCCTGGGTACCACGGCGATCAGGGCCCTTTTTCTCTGGACCTGGACACCGACAGACCCATCGTACAACCTCTGCGGTGGTACAGTCCCAGGGAGAAGGAGGTCATCCAGCAAAAGACGGCGGAACTCATGCAACCGGGCATCGTCAAGGAGTACACGGGACCCACGATCTGTGCAGTTAACCCGGTACTAGCCGCTAAGAAGGACCCTGACACTGGATAATGGACGGATTCCCGCATGGCACAGGACTACCGTCCAGTTAACCAGCACACGCTTTCGGACAGATACGGCCTCCACCGCCCTGAGGAGATCTTTCAGCGCGTGGGCAAGGCCGTAATCTTCTCCAAGCTCGACCTGAGGCAAGGCTTCCTCCAGATCCCTATTTGGCCGGAGGATCAACCAAAAACGGCATATTGGGTGGGTAACAAACTGATGATGTACACCCGAATGCCGTACGGCCTCAAGAACGCAAGCACCAAATTCCAGCACATAATGGACTACGAGCTAACCAAGGCAGGACTTGACGACGTCAGCATCACCTTCATTGACGACATACTGATCTGGTCAGAGTCGCCCGAGCAGTACGTCAAGGACGTGGAGCGCGTGCTTGACGCCCTTGCCGCGTGTGGACTCTGTGCCCACCCGGACAAGTCCATCTTTGGAGCAGACGTCATTGAATACCTGGGGCACAACTTGAGTGCCTCAGGAATAAGCCCGCACCAGGCCAAGGTAGCGGCGATCATGGCCCTGCAACCCCCACGCAACGTGTCAGAGCTCAGGACGCAGCTCGGATTCATCAATTATTACCGTTGCTACGTCCCAAACATGAGCCAGCTTGCAGTGGACCTCAACAAGCTGCTAAAGAAGGACGAGCCATGGCATTGGGGGCCAGCGCAGCAGCACGCCTTTGAGTCAATCAAGGCCGCGTTCACCAAGGAGGGAATCGTGCTGCGGCAAATCGACTACAACCGCCCACTAGTACTGCACAGGGACTTCTCCAACAGGGGAATAGGTGCGGTGCTGGGGCAGGTGGACGATGAAGGCAATGAGTACATGTGCGCGTGCATCAGCCGATCGCTCAACAAGCATGCGGTGAACTACAGCAGCTACAAAGGCGAAATGTTGGCGGCCGTGTGGGCGGTCAAAATGTGTTGTATCACTCCTCATAATCGCCCATTGATTCTGCGGAGAACCGGGCTTAGTGCATCATGCTCGATTATATCAGAACGTACCAATCGAGGCAGCGGAAGTCTTCGATGCGAGGGGTTACAACGTATATTCCAGGACAGGCGTAGATGACGTGATAGGCTATCAGTGCCTAGCCGAGGCAATCATCATCTAACCGATGCAAATCGGTGCTCGGGCTTATCCAAGAAATATGGCCATAAGCGACATAAAAGGTGTAAGCTCAACCAAAGCACGGTTAGCGCCAATCGTTATGATTGCGTACCAATTTCATGCTTAGGCCGTCAATGAGCATAGCAGATATACTCGCAGCGACGGCTCGCGGTACAAGAGATCTGCAAGTAGTAAGTGTACTACCGTGATCCCGCGTGCGGATATTGCTATATAAGCCGTCATAGCAATAATGAAATGTTCTTTACTCGCGTAAAGGTGCCGACTACGCCATCGCGCGTAGTGTTGCATTCGACGCGCCGCATCGCTCGAGCCATTGCCTCGCGACCTCAAGGTATGCCCGCATTATCATGCTCGTGCGCGCGCGTATGCATACTGCACGTGTTATCGTTAGTGCGCGTTGCTATGCGATGCCTCATGCATTTTAGATCGTCCGCGACCAAGTCGCCGGACCATGCGCACTATTCGCGATACCGGTCACGCGATGCATGCTTGCAGCGTTGTGCACGATGCATTAGGCGATGTGCTATTTGCGGGTTGCTTGTGCCCATAGCTAGTGCGCCTAACGTGTGTGGTGCGACGTGCTGCGTGACATGCGTGCGATCGCGTCGCGCCCGCTGCCGTACTACTCCAAGCGTCCACGTACGACAGGGGTGACGTCATCGTTGTTGTATCACTCCACAGCATCCACGTACGACAGTGCCGTACCGATCCATGTACGATAGTGCCGTATCGCTCCGCACGTCCACATACGACAGTGCCGTACTGCCGTACTGTGCTGCCGTATCGTACGATAGTGCCGTACCGCCGTACTGTGCTGCCGTACCGTACGATAGTGCCGTACCGTCGTACCATGCTGCCGTACCGTACGATGGTGCCGTACCGCTCCACAGCATCCACGTACGACAGTGCCGTACCGGCCGGTGTACGACGGTGCCGTATCACTCCGCGCATCCACGTACGACGGTGTCGTACCATTCCGTGTACGATAGTGCCGTATCGCTCCGCGCATCCACGTACGACAGGGTGACGTGGTGTCGTGCGCGATAGAGCGATGGCGGGTGCAACTCTAGCAGAGCTTAGGAAAAGTGACGCGTGGTACAACAAAATGTTCAGACACCACCTCATTGGCGGACCGGCATTCAGGCTGGTCACGGATCACCAGCCCCTCATGTACCTCATGAGTACGGAGGGCTTGACGGGCCAGTACGCGCAGTTTGCTCTGGCGCTGCAGGAGTACAATTTTGTCATTGAGCACAGGCCAGGCCTGCGCCACCAAAACGCGGATACACTCTCACGTCACCCCAGGCTGGAGTCTGAAGATGTGACGGGGGTGAGACTCGATGAGGATTCACCCGCAACGCCTGGGATGTCCAGTTCTGCCTTCACATCAGTGCGTGCCTCCCGGATGGCAAACCAGATTACTTGCGAGGCTTTGTACTCGGCATCCCCGGTGGCGCGGTTCAGTGATGACTTCTGTACGTCTCCGGAGGAAACTACAGCAGGGTGGAACGGGTGGCGCTTCGAGGCTCTGAGACCACCACCGGATGTGGAACATGAGCAGCGCGTCACTCAGCGACGGCAGTTGCTAGCCCGTGCCATGGAGTGGTTCACAACTGCACGACGGGCAAAGTCGCTGCCGATCCAGGGTGAGGTCAACACCGTGTTATGGGAGGTGGGCGTGCCATTCTTCCAGCTAGCCATGCAGCGAGGCATCACGCTGTACGAGCCCTTGGGAGGAGCGTGCACGATGCTCGAGGCCTGTCTGCACAACGGCATCAGGGTTAATCGCTACCTCTACTGGGACAAAGACACCAGTATGAGGCGGCTAGCCAGGGAGCACCTGCGCGTACTCAGCAACGCTTACCCCACGTTGCTACCCTTGGAGGCCTGGGAGGATGCCTTCGTTGCTCTGCCCCAGGACGTGGAGCAAGTCACCGAAGCAGACCTTAAAAATGCGGGAGCTGAGAAGGGTGTGGTCTGGCTTACAGCAGCCACATGGGATGGTGATTCGGCGGCTGTGGCTCCGTCTGTCCTGCGCATTATGAAGTGCGTGGAGCAGCTTACACCACAGCCTAAGCCTGCCTGCATCTTGGGGTGCCCAGCTGTGTCACCTGGCAGCGAGTTGCCAGAAGAAGAGACAGCCGAAGCACAAGCAAAGTTTCGCTTCGGCGGATCTATGTTGGCGGATGTGGCGGCTTTTGGCTCATACACGCACCAGTTGTTCCAGCTCTGGTCAAACCTGGCATCACCTGAGCAGCTAGGTGCCGTGAGCAAGGCGGCAGTTCGACCACCGGGACGCCAAGTGCAGGACGTCCTCGCAGAGGAGTGTACCGCGCCCACACCTTCACGACAAATGAGGAGCCCCTTCTACCCATGTGATCACAAGGACAACCCAGTCAGGGCCCTGTACCCTGGCTCGGTTGGATGCGTCGGCACTTCTGGCTCTTTAGCACGGAGCACACCCGTGTACAACAGTGTCATGGGACAACACGACACACTCTACCCTGAGGAATGTGAAAGGATCCTGGGATTGGAGGCAGACAGCACGCGGCTGGACAATATGGCTATTGATCAGCGCAGGCAGCTGTTCGCACACATTCACGACGTCACGTACCTTGCCAGCACACTAGCAGTGCTGCAAGTGATGGCGGGACAAGTTAAGTGCCTGGAGCAGGTGGACAAACCACTTCAACATGCAGCCTTTGCTTTGCATGGCGTGGCAGTTGCTCTGGCGACGTACGCAGGACGCGACCTTGAGGACCGGCCCTACCTCGCTGCTCTGGTCACGTCAAAAGCAGGACATATGGGAAGACGACGAGACCCTTCATTTGCTCGTGCATGGGGTGCCGCCTCCGGGAGCGAGCCCCTCCGAGCAAAAGAGATGTGTGCAAAGGGCCAAGTCCTACCGCATGCAGGGAGGAGTGCTCTACCGCCTGGACCAAGGTGGCAAAGGACGAGTAGTACTCAAGCCCACGGAGCGCGTGGAGGTGGTCAAGAGGACACACGAAGATACAGGGCACTTCGGGGTCAGGCGTACCCTTGGCCTACTGCTTGCCGGCTAATGGTGGTGTGGCATGGCCGAGGACGTAGCGACTGTCGTGCAGCATTGTGCGGCATGTGACAGGGTCAACACGACCTTCTCCACGCAAGCACCCTCACTCAATTCCCTGCCGGTGTGTGGCCTGTTTTACCGCTGGGGTGTGGACCTATGCGGACCCTTCTGCAGGACGGCAAGGGGGCACACGTATGTCATGGTCTGCGTCGAGCACTTTTCTAAGTACGTGGTTTTAATTCCACTGCCCGACAAGCATGCGGAGCAGACGGCCTTTGCCTTTCAGCAGCATGTTCTCGGGCGGTACGGTGCATACGGCGGTACGGACCAAGGAAGCGAGTGGAAAGGAGAGTTTGCCCAGCCAACTACTGGTCGATGCACTAATCGATCACAGGCAGACCTCAGCAAACCACCCCCAGGCAAACGGCCTAACCGAAAGGGCCGTTCAAATGTGCAAGAATGCATTGCGCAGGATCGCGGAAGCCGGAGGAGGCAATACCGACTGGGACAAGCACCTGGCGTACGTGATGCTGGGATATAACTGCTCCGCGCAGTCATCCTCTTGCATAGCGCCCTACCACATCTTATATGCGGTGGAGCCCACCATCCCACCGGCAATAAGGGAGAGGTTTTCACATGAGGTGGACTTAGATGATCCCGAGGCGGCAGTGTGAGCCATCATGCATCAAGGCACATGGCCATTGCGGGAGCCAACCTTCTGATCGCGCAGCACCGTGATTCGCTGAGGTATGCACGGTTGAGGGGTGGTGCGATGCTACCCCGGATGCGCCGTTTCGAGATGGGAGACTACGTGTATTACCGCAACACCACTGGCCGAACTGCCTTGGAGCCTCAGGCGCGGCCAGAGATTCTGCGGGTGGTGGAGGTACGGCCAACGGGTGTACTGCAGCTAGAGGGACAATGTGGCAATCGCATCATGGCGCACGTCACGCACTGTGCCCCATGTCATTTGCCCATCGACGATCACACCATAGATCCTAGGCTAGCTAGGCCTTCTGCCAGTTTGCCTTGTGAGGTGTGCAAAATCCCTGATGGTGAGGAATGGATGTTGCTTTGTGATGGTTGCGGTGCTGGGTGGCACACTTATTGCCTCAAGCCACCGCTGACCGAAGTGCTGGAGGGTGCCTGGTACTGCCCACGGTGCATGGCCCAACGGGTGTCGGGTGAGCAAGCCCAGGCTGCCGACACCGGGCCCAAGATGGCAGCGGCGGTGCCCAAGCATCTGGAGGAGCTAGTGGGTGCTGCCATTATGCGTGAGCCGCGCGGACGTGGCAGGCGGGACGGGCGCAAGTTGGGCGTGTCATCTTACCTAGGAAGGCAAGGACGTGCACACAGGTTCCAAATAGTGTACGAGGACGGAGAGATCGAGGAAGTTGGCCTGCCAGAGCTGCGCGCACGTTTGGCCTTCACCGCGCCAGACAAGAGAAACGCAAGGAGCACGGCAGTATGGCAAGGAGCCTTAGCTGAGTGGGCGTTGGGAGAAGTGCGAGGAGTGGAGACAGCTCTGGGGCAGGGCATGCTGGGCTGGCATAGCCGAACCAAGGTGGTGGCGCTGCACACGGCACTAACACGCCCGGATCTGGTCCAGTACCAGCCGAGCACGCAGGAGCTGAGGGACCTATTAAGCGTCCTCATGCTGGAGAAGATGCGCAGGGTGCTTTTACCCTTCGAGTGGAGCAATGAGCTAAGTGTTGTATCTCTGTTATATCCGCCTACAGCAAAGGCTCAATCAAAAGATGACCAGGTGCCACCTCGGATACTACCCGTAGATACCCCAGGATACTACACTAAGGGCGATTCTTCTTGAAGCAGGGTGCAGTGTGCGACGACTACTTAGCACGGGAATCCGTGAATCAGTGGGGCCCGGTGCCCTGGTCAGCAGCGGAATGCCGTGCGCAGAAGCGGTTGTTTTGGGGTTATCGTGTGAACTGTTAGATCTGGTTCTACCCAGCGTGGTGGAACAGGCCGGTATAGTCACGGCAGCACGGGTCCCGATAGAATATATCACCATGGGTGATTCGACCCGAAGTAGTCATCGCGCGTTTTAACCGGCGATCGACATCGGTGTGCCCTGATGTCACGCCCGATTACCGCCCAGCAAACATACTATATGCGAAACACTCACTAGTGGGTTGGGCTAGGGCCTTGAAAGGTACTCGACTTGACTCCGCGATGCGTCCAGTCCAGCCTGTAACTCGTCCGCGGGTTGTAGGAAGGGATCCTACCAACCAAGGGCTTGAATAGCTGATCTAAGCTCCAGAACACGGCTCGGCAAAGGGCTTGGCAGGACTAATCGGTTACAAATCGGTAGAAGAGAAAGAAAGAAAGATAGCTCAATGTAGGTCGGTTACGCTCAAGAAGTACTAGACGCTTCTAGAGCCAAGTGACAAAGTTCACTTGCTCTATTAGCCATAATATACCTATTCGACTGCTGATGCCGTACACGTCATCGCGACAGTCGAAAGGTCCAAAGCGCATCACAACGAAATCCGAAAACTACATCAGGTAGAATATGCGAAATTGATCCACACGAAATAAACAATTGGGAAACAACGGCCAAATTGATACTGTCGTTCTACCTGCCATATTATCCTGTCGTACAACTAATTCGCTATAAAGACCAGGCCCGGCCCGGCCATTTCCCAAACATTCTTGATTCAGCCGTTCCGAATGGGCCAATTGTCTGGTCCCCTAAGCCCCAATTACTTCGTTATGCTGCGTCATTCTTACTATGGCCTGAGCACCGCATGCCGCCGGCCACCATGTTACCTATCATGTTCGGTTACTTAATCCGTCGTGACAGCTGTCACGCCCGATTACCGCCCAGCAAACATACTATATGCGAAACACTCACTCCCCCCCCCAGCTCTGGGTGCTGTGTCAGCTCCCGTGAGCTGGCTAAGGCGAAAAACTCTTAGGCTAACTCATGCAGACTGCCCTCATCCTGCAGCAGTGCATGCTTCCACAGGGCGTTGCTAAACACCATGACCCACATGCGTTCCCCCATCTTCAAGATAGCCAACCTGCCTTGCTTACGCAAACCCAGCAACCACCGCATCCTAGCATAATCCGCGGCCGACAGGTAGCTATAAGAGACGCACGCAAGAGCTACAACCCCAGCGAACTGCACAATGGCTGGAAACGCTAAATCCAAAACCTCAGCCCCAACATCTACTGCGATGACATTCATGCCCAAACCGTCCTTTTGCGCCTGCTCCAAGGCTCTCGGCTCTAGCGCCTTCAGGCCCGGCTTTCCTGGCAGAAACTTAAACACACAAGCTGCTTCCCTGAGCTGCTGTAGCACCTCCTCATGCCACTTGAACGGCAGGAATATTGCACCTGCAGCCTCCAGCGCCAATGCCCCTAAAAGCACGTCAACCTCCTGCACGGTCACAGGGCATGGACGGATCCGACCTAGTGACAGTGCCGTGCTGAGCGCGGAAAGCTTGTAGACCTCATGCTCTCCGGGCATGCCCTGCACAACCGCCGTCTCCACCTGCTGTGGGCTGTCCAGCCCCCAGCTCGACGAGACCTGAGATGTACTCGCCCTCACTGATTTCGGCGCACGCTGCTTAGGAGCCAGGCGATTTCTCAGCTCTGTGACCCCCAGCACCTCCACCACGCCGTCATCATAGGTGACTTGAAACCGATGCGCACGTCCTTGCCGCCCCACGTACGACGCCACCCCGAGGTGGGCCGTGCTGCGGCGTCCACGTCCTCGTGCCTCCCTCATAATCGCGGCTCCTTGAAGCTCCCGCAGGTGTTTGGGCGGCTGCAGCGGCTTGCCAGACGAGGGGTCAGGACCCAACGCCTGCAAATCGCTGACCTGAATCCCCTTGGCCTCACACCTGGGGCAAACCCATTCGCCTTCAGGGATATGACTCAGCGGGGGTCGTAGGCAGTAGGTGTGCCACCCCGTGCCACAACCATCGCACAGCAGCATCCACTCCTCTCCATCGGGAAAGCTGCAAACCTCACACGGTAAACTGGGCGAGGGCCTAGCAAGCCTGGGGTCCACCTGATGGTCACTAATGGGCAGATGACACGGCGCACAATGGGTCACGTGTGCCGTAATGGTGTTGCCGCAACGACCTTCCAGGACAAGTACGCCCGTAGGACGAACCTCAGTGACGCGCAGGATCTCGGGTCGCGCCTGTGGGTCCAACGTAGTTCTCGCCGTTGTGTTCCTGTAATACACGTAATCGCCGATATCAAACCGGCGCAGGCGTGGCAGCACGGCACCCCCCCTCATCCGGGCGTATCGTAGGGTGTCCCGATGCTGCGCTATTAGCAGATTGCTGCCTGCCACCGCCATGTGTCGACGAAGCACAGCCGCACGCTGCATGACTGAGCTGGCTGCCATCTCTTGATCGTCCAGATTTACCTCCTCCGAAAACCGCTCCTTAATGGCTGGTGGTATCGTGGGTTCCACGGCATGCATGACATGGTAAGGCGCAAGGCGAGAAGACGACTGAACCGAGCAGTTGTAACCCAGCATGATGTAGGCCAGCTGCTTGTCCCACTCCTGATTGCCTCCTCCTGCCTGCGCAATGCGTCGGAGCGCATTTTTGCAGGTTTGAACCGCGCGCTCCGTTAGCCCATTAGCCTGGGGATGACTGGCCGACGTCTGACGGTGATCGATGAACGAATCTACCAGCATCTGCGCAAACTCCCCCTTCCACTCGCTGCCTTGATCCGAGCACACCTCTGCGCATGCCCCGTATCTCCCCAGCACGTGCTGCTGAAAGGCGAAGGCCGTGTGCTCCGCTTGCTTGTCCGGCAGCGGAATCATGACCACGTACTTGGAGAAATGTTCGATGCAGATCATGGTGTACACGTTGCCCCTGGAGGTGCGGTCAAACGGCCCACACAGGTCCACGCCCCAACGATAGAAAAGTCCCGAGATAGGCAGGGGGTTGAGCTCGGGGGCCCTGCTGTTGAAGCTGGCGCTGACACGGTCACAGGCTGAGCAGTGCCTTACGACGGCTGCCACATCCTCCGACATCCCACGCCACCAGTAGCTCGTTAAGATAAGTCCTGTGGTCCGTCGCACCCCAAAGTGACCAGTGTCCTCATGAGTCCGCTTGATGATGTCAGTACGCTCGGCCGGCCGAGGTACGACACGTGCCTTGGCATCTCCCTCGATGCGGTACAAGGTGTCCCCCTGGAAGCGGTACAACCGTGCCCTACGCGAGCACCGCTTCTGTTCCGGAGTGGATAGGCCCTGCGGCATAACTCCGTGACGCAGCAGGTGTAGGGTCTGTTCGTCATCCCAAATATCCCTGCCCTTGGCGTCCTCCACCTGCGCTGCCGGTGTCTGAGCTGAGGCCATCGCGATCACTGCGCCGCCATGTTTGCTGAGGGCAGAATCGGCGAGGGATCGGGCTAAGCCATTGCTGCAGGCCTGGGTCGCCGCTGCGTGGGACCTCATGGGGACCACTCCCTTGACCTGCCCAGCCATGACCCGATAAATCGCCAGCACACTGGACAAGTAGGTGACGTCGGTGGCGCGAGCCAGCAGGGTCCGCCGCTCATCCGGGGACAAGCTAGCGACCTCAGTGCTGTCCTCCTCCAATCCTAATGCGCGCTCACACTCCACGACTGACGGGGCTTCGTACTTTCCCGTGTGGCTGTTGAACAAGGGCGTGCTGATGCCCTGCCTCTCCGAGACGTCCGTGCAACCCACTGCACCCGGATAGAAGGCCACAGCTGGCATGCCGCCATGGTCACAGGGGTAGTACGGGGCCCTCATCTGCTTCCCCATGATCGGCACTGCGTGGTCCGATGTCAGAATATCCCCCAATCGCCGACCTGCAGGCCGTGCTGCGTTCTTCACCACGCTGCTAACGTGCTCCGGAGCACTTAAGTTGCTCCAGCTCTGGTACATCCGATGCGCATAGGATCCGAATCTAGCCGCGTCAGCTAGTACGGACCCCCCCAGCATAAGGCTAACTTCTGTTGCCACCTGCTCCTCCTTGTCCGACTCAGCCGCATGGATGGGGGCGCAGCGACCAAGGATGCATGCAGGGCGTGGCTCTGTGACAAGCTCCTGCAGCAATTCCACCACTCGTAGCACTGAAGGCACCGCCTGCACTGATTCTTCGTCCCAGAATGCCACCGTCATCCAGGCGTCGCCGTCCTGCGCTCCCACTGCCCTCAATTGCTCCCGGGTCACCTCCTTTACATCCGCTGGCAGGCTGGAGAAGGCGTCTCTCCAGGCCTCCGGGGGTAGCAGCTCCGGGTGTGCAGCCGTCAGCGCGGCCAGCCTGACTGCTGCAACTCCACGGGCCTCAGGGCTGGTGTCAGAGTACAGGTACCGGTTCACCCGGATCCCATTGCGAAGGCAGGACTCTAGGCCGGTACAGGCACCACCCAGGGGTTCGTACAGGGTAATACCGCGCTGCATGGCATACTGGAAGAAGGGTGATCCCACGTTGTGCAACCTGGTGTCGCCCTCACAGTGATCGCGCAGCCCCCCCAGCCGCTTGGCGGTTGAGAACCACTCCTGAGCCGCGCTGTGCAGCTGCCTCCTCTCGCGCACCTTGACGGGGTTCGTCGGCTCGGGTGGTGGCGCCCGTTCCTCAAAACGCCACCCGTTCCAGCCCAAGATTGCCTCCTCCGGTGACGGGCAGAAGTCCTCACTGAACGGTGCCACCGCTGCCGTCAGGTGCACAGATGCGCTCGCCAGCTGGTTATCCGCCCATGCCGCCCGGACCGTAGCCAAAGCCTCCCTGGGTGCCGGCCCCAGTTCAGCTGCATGCTCCAAGTCCTCGTCCAGTCTGGCGCCCGTGTTGTCTGCACTGCATGCACGGGGGTTACGGGAGAGTGTGTCCACGTTCTGATGTCGTATGCCCGGACGGTGCTCGATGGTGAAGTTGTACTCCTGCAGCACCAGAGCGAACCGCGCATACTGACCCGTCAGGCCCTCAGCGCTCATGAGGTAGGTGAGCGGCTGATGATCCGTGACGAGCTTGAAAGGTGGCCCACCAATGAGATGATGCCTAAACATCTTCACTGCCCAGACCGCCGCCAGCATCTCCCCCTTGTAGCTGCTGTACTGTGCCTCGTGCTTGTTGAGTGACCGGCTGATGCAGGCGCACATGTATTCATTCCCCTCATCATCCAGCTGGCCCAGCACTGCGCCAATGCCCCTGTTGGAGAAGTCCGTGTGCAGAATCAACGGCCGGCTGTAGTCAATGCGACGAAGGACCATACCCTCTCGGAGGAAGGCGGCCTTAATCGCATCGTGAGCCTCCTGCTGCGCCGGTCCCCAGCTCCAAGGCACGTCCTTCTTGAGCAGCTTGTTCAGCTCCACCACCGTCTGGCTCATGTTGGGCACGTAGCAGCGGTAGTAGTTGACAAAGCCAAGCTGCGTGCGTAGCTCGGAGACGTTCTTGGGCGGTTGGAGTGCCATGATGGCGGCGACCTTGGCTTGATGCGGACTGATGCCGAACGGGCTGAGATTATGGCCCAGGTACTCAATGACGTCCGCGCCGAAGATGGATTTGTCCGGGTGGGCCCGTAGGCCACACGCAGACAAGGCATCCAGCACACGCTCCACGTCACGCACATGCTGCTCCGGGGTTTCTGACCAGATTAGCACGTCATCAATGAAGGCTACGCTGATGTCGTCAAGCCCCGCCTTCGCCAGCTCGTAGTCCATAACTCGCTGGAACTTGGCGCTGGCGTTCTTGAGTCCATACGGCATCCTGGTGTACATCATTAGCTTATTGCCGACCCAGTAGGCTGTCTTGGGCTGATCCTCGGGCTTGATTGGGATCTGAAGGAAGCCCTGCCGTAGGTCCAGCTTGGAGAAAATGACGGCCTTGCCCACCCGTTGGAAGATCTCCTCCGGACGGTGCAGCCCGTATCTGTCTGACAAGGTATGCTGATTGACCGGCCTGTAGTCTTGAGCCATGCGGTGATCCGTCCACATGCCAGTCTGCGGGTCCTTCTTGGCTGCCAGCACTGGGTTCACCGCACACATGGTCGGACCGACGTACTCCTTGACGATGCCAGGCTTCATCAGTTCCGCTGTCTTGGCAGCGATGACCTCCTTTTCCTTGGGGCTGTAACGTCGCGGGGGCTGCACCACCGGCTTATCTGTGTCGAGGTCCAGGGAGAATGGGCCTTGATCACCCGAGTAGCCCGGGAGCTCCTCCATGCTATACGCAAAGGCGGAATGCTTGCGTACCCGCACGGCCTCCTTCAGTGCTGCATTGGTCGTGGTATCCAGGGTGATGCTGTTGCCCCAGATCCAGCCACCCTCCGCATCCTTCTGATACCGCTCGTAGGCGGTTGCCGCCGAGTTTCCCTCCGGTGTGAATGATGCCACGCTTGCCAGGGCTGATGACGGGTCGCTGTCCCAGCGCACTTGCCTTCCAGCATCCACCGCTGCTTGACCGTGTGGGACTGCGCGGTTCGGGGCCGTACAATCCCACCCGGTTTGACGCAGCATGTAGCCTCCGGTGGCTGCTGCATGTGTGGCTAACTCAACACCATGGCTCCCGGTGACGTGGCCCTGCATAGCTCCTGCCCCCACCGTGAGAGAGATGAGGATGAGGGCCAGCAGGCTCGCAGAGACGGAGGTCCACCATGTGCGGCGCTTGACCCGCAGGTACTTTTCTTCACGTACCCGCCTAGTTGGCCGCTTCCTCTTACCGCGGCGACGTGGGCTTGACTGCGGGCTCAGCTGCAACTCCACCTTGGGTACCGCTGCTTCTGCCAGATTGCTCACAGCGTTGACTGCTAAGCCACCCAGGGCACTTGCCATACTGAGCGCTTGCCTCGGCCACCCCCAGTCTCGCTGCTCCATGACTAAGTGCTCCGGTTTTGCTGTGGAAGTGGTTGCCGCCGAGCTGCATCCCCCCCCCAGCTTTCCCGGCGATTCAGGGTCGCGGGATAAGCTGGAGGTGGCGAGGGCTACCCTTTTGTGCGCGACACCCGCCTCCTTGATGGGGCGATTGACTGTAGTCATGGGGATGGACACGATGTACTTGGGATGCTCCAGTAAGTTGGGGTACAGGTGGAGTTGAGCGACCGGGTACTGGGTAATGGCGTCTGCAACTGGGTGCATCTGATCGTTGCCAATGAGCACATCGTACATAGCCGCCTGCTCCACCACCAATGTCTGGGTTAGGCCCAACTGTACCTCATGCGCCGTACCCGGCAATATTGTAACCCTGATTCCTTGGGTTTCCACTTCCCCGATGACTTCAGCGTCCTGGTCCGCGGAGGTGTTTAGGCCCGTGGACGTCCTACGAATCGGTAAACCCAGCAAGGCTGCTGCACGCCTCGTGATCAGGTTCACGTCGGCGCAATGGTCCCTCAAATAGCGCAGCTGTGGGGCCGCTGTAGCCCCTACCTGCATGGCTGCCTCAGGGTAGTAGAACATTAGCTGCTTGCGGTCAAAGTAGCTCGCAGCTTGCTGATCCTGTTTCAGCAGCATGCCCATCACGCTCGAAGGTATGTCCTCGATGCCGCGCACACGTCCCCCTGCAGCCCCAGCAACACAGTACGGCACCCCCGAGGGCGTCGTCCGTGTGTAGATGGCGGCACTGGCTGCCGCATGCTGAGCCTGGCCTGCTGCTGCGTCCTGATCCACCCCCTTCACTTGCGGCGGGGCAGGCTGCACAGCTGGCTGGACACCTCTGGCCGCCGGAGCCGCCGAGGCTATCCGCGCAACTGTTTCTGGCTTGGCTCCTTCCTCCTCCTCCTGCAGCAGGTTCATGACACGACACATGCGGTTCAGCCCTGCGGTGATGTCCAGGCGCAGATGCAGCGCGTCATCTGGCTGGATGCGTGGCTGCGGGCGTGTCCGTGGCGCTACCCTGGGAAGTGGATACACGTCGGACTTGATTTCCACCGGTTCAAATGATAGGGGTGGTGCCTGATGGGTCAGCGTGGCGCACACCCCTCCATGGGCCTCCACCTCTGCGACACCCGTTTGCTCCAACACCTCCTTGCTCCAGTGGACCCGCAGTTTCTTCTTGGCCCCTGCCGCCCGTGTCGTGGAGACGTTGGCATTGCGGCGCTGTGGCACGTACACCTCCTCCTCATCGTCATCACTTTGCACCGCCGCTGCCACCGCCGCCGCACGTTGGGGTCTTGCCTGCTGCTGCCGCTGTGGCTGCGCCTGCAGCTTCTCCTTATTCTGCTGGAACAGGCGACGTAGCAGCAGTGATCTCGGCTCCCAGCCCGGTTCCGCCTGGTCCGGGTGAAGGATGTGACAACGGCGCTCGTCATGGCCGTGGCGTCCGCAGTATTCACACGTTTGGCCCTCCTGCCTCCTTGGCCCCGCCTGCTGCGCTGGCTTGGGTTGTGCTGGGGCAGCTTCATGCTGAGTCGCCAGCACGGCCCGGACCGCCCTGGCGATCTTTTCGTCGAGTGACTCCTCCTGCTTGTCTTGACGTTGCGCGGACGTGGATGCTGCCGACTTGCGCCCACTCAGCACCCTGCAATCCTTGGTGTCGTGGGTGGAGTTTTGGCCGTGATGGGAGCAGTAGTGCCTGCCTTCCTGGACCTTCGGCGAGGCCCTCCTGGTGCTGTCTCGCTGAGCCGACCCTGACCTCTCCTGCGCCCGCGCGGGAGCGGTTGCAGGCTTGTAGTCTTCGTCTTCGGCCTTGATCTGTACCAGGTTCTGCCAGTACCGCTCCGCATAGTCAGCAATCTCCCCCAAGCGCTCGTACCACAGCTTGTTGTCCTCCGACCCATACTTGCCCAGGACGTGGTCCCGGACGCGAGGCTCGAGGCGCATGACATAGCGCCGCGCTATCGTCGACAGGGGGTAGTGCTCCTTAATGTACGGCACCAGCTCCCGCACTTGCCTCAGATAGGACTTGGGAGAGCTGGAGGTCTGCCGGAGAGGGATGTACTGAGACACCTTGCTGCTGATCATCTCCGGCTCGAAATGCTTCTCCAGCTTGTTGACGTAGAAGTCCATAAGGGCTTCACCGTCGAACCTGGCCGTAGGGTCCTTGGCCGCCAGCCACGCTTCAGCATCCTGTTCTAAGGTCGGAAGCTGTTCCTTGTGCCACGCCGCGAAGCTGGAGCCTGGCACGGGCATAGTCCGCAGGATGTTAAGCGTGTGGGTTATCGGGAAATGGCCCTTGGCGTACTCCTTACGATTCTGCAGACCGACCAGGGCCTTGCACACGGCCTGCTGGAAGAAGGGGAACTCGTCGTAGGTAAACTTGGGCATGTTGTGGGGCCCGGAGCTCTGCATGGCTTCGTCCTCGCTGTCCTCACCCAGCTGGGAAGCCTCGCTGCTGCTGGCCTCTTGAGCGTCGTCTGCGTCGCCCGAGTTGTCAATCGGGGAGTCCGGGTCCTCCGACGACAGGGGCAAGGGCGACGTCTCCTCTGCGGGTGACTCGCTAGTGTTTCCTTGACTTGCTTGGCTCTCGCTGGTGGACGACGAACCCTGCTGCGGACCTTCGTACAGCTCGGGGGCCGACGGGGACCGCTGCAGTGGCTTGGGGAAGGTCCTGCGCCTGGGGTGCGGGGTCACAACTGGCACGTACTCGTCCTCCTCCTCGTATTCGGGGTTGCGTTGCCACTCTAGCTCCGTCCGCCGCGCTTCACCAGCCTTGACTTCACCTGATGCAAGAGCTCTCGAAGTTGAACTTGTGGAAGCCCTCGCAGCGCGCGGGGGATTGCGCCGGGGTTGTGAGGTGTCCGCCAGGGGTGCGGATCTAACTAGCACTCGGTAGACACACTTGACGTGGGCAGAGGCGCCGAAGTGCCAATGGTGCTGTCGGTGCCTATGCGTACCTGCCCCTGCTCCTGTTCCCTTGCCCGTGCCTCTGGCTGCACCTGTGGAGATGCACGCTGGGTATGCTGGGCACTAGGTTCCGGAGCTGCCTGCTGTACACCCACGGGTTCGTCGGGATGCAAAGGGGGGTAGTTCCGAACGTCCCCCTCCCCGCACTGCACCTGAGCGTGGCGCAAAGATCCACCAAATGTGTTTCGCAGGTAATTCAATAACCTGCACTCCTCCGTGGCATGCCTCGCGTCCCTGCCGTGGATGTAGCAACCTGGGGCACAGTGGTAGCGCTCTGCAGGATACAGGTCCTCGGCGTAAGATAGTAGCTGTTGGTCGCGGCGTAGCTGCCCTATGAGAAAGCAACTCGAGCTGTGATGCCCCGCCTCAGGGCCGTGCAGGACGCAGCCCCTAATGAGCTCCTTGAGCTGAGCAGTCCCTGCACCCGAAGCTGGCCTTTCTACCGGGGATGGTAGTTCCCCGGCAGCTACCGCCTCCTGCCTGTCCCGACGATCAACCGCAGCAAGTCCTCGACTGGCCTGACCCCCCTTACGCTCACCACTACGGGATCGGGATCGCGAGTGTCGGCGTCGGGGGTGTCGCTGTTGGCCTCGATGGGTGGGTGATGGGCGGCGGCGGTCAGTGGGTTCCTGAGCTCCGTGACGGCGACGGGGTTCAGTGCTGGGGCTCTTCCCACGTCGCGGTGAAGGAGACCTGCGAGGTGTTCGCTCGCGAGGGTTGCTCTGCCCCGGGGCAGGACTTCCCTCCTTGCGTAGCGAACGGCGACCCTCTCCCCAAAGTCGGCGTGGGGTCGGACGGTCCTGGTGATCTTGCCGCGGGCTCCGCGATCTTGAGTCGCGTGGGCGTCGCGTGAAGCTCCTGTCGGTGCGCCTGCTTGACACTATTGCACAGGAGGTAGCGAAATGCAACCTGAGCGCGACAAGGTTACAGCTCTATGGACTCGCAGGATTAGACGGCGTCGTCTATGTAGCGACGTCTCACTGATGTGCGTGGAAATGTTGTCGCTCGACCACACGAAGTCCAGCACTCTGGCTACGCGCAGGATGCACAAGCGTGCCTAGGCGACCCTCGGATGGGCCGCGAAAGCTAGACGCTCGCTGCGCTAGGCGTTGGACGGTGACGGCGATGAACAGCAAAGCAGCAATCGCCGCGCTAGGCTAGGTGCTAACGACCCAAAGCTCTAGCGTTAGCGTGCGGTCGCTACTACTCCGACTTACTGCTACGCGGCAGTGTCGTCACTTGGCTGTGGGTTGGGCTAGGGCCTTGAAAGGTACTCGACTTGACTCCGCGATGCGTCCAGTCCAGCCTGTAACTCGTCCGCGGGTTGTAGGAAGGGATCCTACCAACCAAGGGCTTGAATAGCTGATCTAAGCTCCAGAACACGGCTCGGCAAAGGGCTTGGCAGGACTAATCGGTTACAAATCGGTAGAAGAGAAAGAAAGAAAGATAGCTCAATGTAGGTCGGTTACGCTCAAGAAGTACTAGACGCTTCTAGAGCCAAGTGACAAAGTTCACTTGCTCTATTAGCCATAATATACCTATTCGACTGCTGATGCCGTACACGTCATCGCGACAGTCGAAAGGTCCAAAGCGCATCACAACGAAATCCGAAAACTACATCAGGTAGAATATGCGAAATTGATCCACACGAAATAAACAATTGGGAAACAACGGCCAAATTGATACTGTCGTTCTACCTGCCATATTATCCTGTCGTACAACTAATTCGCTATAAAGACCAGGCCCGGCCCGGCCATTTCCCAAACATTCTTGATTCAGCCGTTCCGAATGGGCCAATTGTCTGGTCCCCTAAGCCCCAATTACTTCGTTATGCTGCGTCATTCTTACTATGGCCTGAGCACCGCATGCCGCCGGCCACCATGTTACCTATCATGTTCGGTTACTTAATCCGTCGTGACACTGAGCTACGCATCAAGGCCCTATCCACCACCCGGTAGGTGGATAAGGGGACATCCTTCGTCACGCGAGGAGTCCAACACCCTCGAGCCGAGGAGAGGCGAGTGGCGAAGCGTTTCTCTCAGTGACGGCACAGCACTAGTTGTGTTTGATTTACAGCACTTTGTCGTGACACAATGTTGGTTGTCACATTACCGGTCACATTGCCAGAATGCATGCATAAGACCGATCTATTGGTGCATAGATATAGAGTGTGATGCCAACATGACAATGCACTTAATTGCGGGTTGCCAGGCGCTTTACCGGGTCATATGGTCCGGTGCATGGGCGTGAGGCAAACCGTGCTACAACATTCCGCACCTTCACCTCTTTGCAGACGTCCTTGAGAACGGTTTGATCCACATCGTCCCCTTCACGACATCCGGGCTGGGGTTTAAAGCAAGACTTGAGCGGTTGTAGTTGTTAGTAGGTGTTCCGGATGTCCACGTGGATGCGCTACCTTAGAGCCCGCCTCTGCGGCCGCTCTGCAGATTCGGCTGACTCGGCGATGATAGCCTCAATCAGCGGCTGATGCTCTGGCTCATGTGTGGGATCATGGCTTCGGTGATGGCCTAGACGTTGCTGATTTTCAGGCTGAGGCTGAACGTGAAGTTGTAATCTTCCTCTATCATCTCCGGCCGGCCCGTCTTGGTGATATCAACTGGGCGGCGCATACAATTGTGAAACTGGCTCTCGTTGTTAATTTAAATGGTTTGAACTAGGTTTAAGTTCTGTGCCATTGTGAGGCTGAAGATCATAGCCCGTGTTTGTGTTAACTGTTGGACTGGCTCCGGTGGCAGGTCAGCAGTTATCTGTGGACTATTGTTTCTAGGCTGCTGTATTGGTTGGGGTTGTGCTTGCGCAATTGTATGTGGACTGGATTTTGGTTGTTGCCGCCATTACCATCCATTGTCGCAGAACCGAAACAGCAAAATGAATTGGTGTATATTACTGATGCTCTAATGGCGAATGCTGTTCAGAGCTCAGGCGAAGCCTAAGGCATAAGCTAAAGTATGGTGTTACCGTATTTCTAGTCCAAGAACTAGCCTTCTCTCAGAAAGCACCCAACTTAATGAGCCTTTTAGTCATGCAGAGGTTTCTTGTGCTATTCACTGTTTGCATAACCATAAGGCGAGTGGTCCTGATCATGTACCAGCGGAGTGTTATAAGGGAGCTAAGATGGAGATTGAGGGTCGTTCAGTTAACCCACTTGTTCCCTATATACACCGTCTTTTTGAACATATACGGAGCATTGGGGACTACCCTAAACAGTTCACAACCTCATACATACCTCACCCCTATTCATAAGAAGGGCGACCCAACGCATAAGGGTAATTATCGAGGATTAGCTGTTGGGAGTGCTTTAGCCAAATGTTATGCCTTTGCCTTAGAAAGGAGGTGAGGCCTTAGTCGTTGGGGTGAGGCAGCTAAGGCTTGCTCTCCCTATCAGGGAGGTTTTAGGTCTAAAATTGGCACTATCCATAACGTACTTGTCCTTCGCCACCTGACAGACAGGCATAGAACCGGACCCAGCTCCAGTCGGCCTCTTTTTGTGTGCCAGGTTGATTTTGAGAAAGCTTTTGACAAGGTGCCATGGGATCTTCTGTGGAAAAGGCTTCATGAATGTGGAGTTCATGGATCCATGCTTGAAGCGCTGAAATCTTGCTACAGTAAGGTGTTACTCCGAGTGCGTGTTAATGGTGACATAAGTGATGCTTTTGAGTCATGTCTAGGAGTTAAGCAGGGCTGTCCACTTAGCCCCACTTTGTTTGGTTTTTTTATTGAGGGCTTTGCTGATCACGTTGAAGCCAAGGACTGGTGCAATCCAATGGGCATGCATGGAGGAAATACCCGTGGTTGATAGCACTCATATCCCAACCATGTTCTATGCAGATGATCTCAATTTACTTGCGCACAACCACCGACGGCTAATGTGTCACGACATACTTGGTACCTGTCATACTTCGTAGCTAGCTTAGAAATGTGGACGAAGCAGAGCGACGACCCAATGTCGTCGCGAGCAATGTTCGGACCAAGTTGTAACCGTCTAATGGATAGACGAGTTAACAACGTTATTTCCAGTTGTTAGATGAATAATTTTTATTTGTTAATTTGGTTCAGAGGAATAACCGAACGTTAGTAGTTAGGTTGGTTCCAGAGCCACCAGTTTGTAGCGTTGGATCCAGTTTGACGCTAGGGCCTTGTGAGTCGTCGGCGGCGGATTTAACGCGTCGAGAGCTTTGACCAAGTGTCAATTGGCTCTCGGAGCTATTCTTCGTGAGCGTAACAGACCCGCCTATGAACTTATAGTTATTACTGTAAACATTTCGTCACTATTGTGCCAAGCTAAGCCCTTCGGAAGTCGTCGCACTGCACGATCGTCAGGACGTCGGCGCGCGTGAACCCAAGCAAGGAGAACTTCAAGGGACTATCTACAAGACCCGCTCTTGGATAGTAGTTGCTCGTCAACATCCACTGTTGAGAGCGACCACACCTTCGCGAACGGACAAGTGAGCACAATTGCGGCGAGATCCTTCAGCCAATTGACGCCGCACGCCGCGTGGAGCAGTAGTGCATAAGGTCGTCTTATTCAAGTAAGATTTATTGTAGCAATTTTGGAGTCGCTGGTTGCAAGCAACGAGTTCGCTTGGGTCAGATCCGCTCTGACCAAGCTGTCGCACTTCAACTACTGCGCAACGCTCAGGATTAGCGAATAAGTCTACTTGCTTGCGTAGCAAATTTTGTGAGAAAGTTTGCTGGAATTCTAGTCGCAATTAGGAAGTTGGACTAGAGTTACTGTGTTTCCTGTTGTTCCGTGCTTGCCAGTGCGTGATCTGCAGGACCCACACAAGCGAGGAAAGCGCGGGCGTCACCAAGAACGTTCGCATTCTCCTCCTAGGCGTCGAAGAACTCCGCGTTCTCTCACGCCATCGCGCCGTCCTGCTCAGCGTAGCCCTACTCCAGAGAGGAACGTTCGAGCACGACGCCATTCACCTGAACCGTCCAGCTCACGGTATCGTAGTGAGTGTATTCGGGGCTGTGTGCTGCACGGGTGCCAAGCCAACCACTTGACAACAGAGTGTTGGCTCATCAAGCAGCTACGTACAGACCAAGGCCTAGTTGCTCTAGGGGAAGGGGCTTATCCTGTAGAGCACTATCGCTGCCAGCCAGGCTGTCATCTGCACGGAGCGTCGGCAAACCACGCGACTGCAGATTGCAGGTTCCTTCACGTGCTAGCAGCCACCCACGGACGCAGCCTGCGTCGTCAAGAGACCTCCTGGGAAGAACACCTGTCTCGTGAGGCTCAGCGCCTAGCGGGACTTGTGCCTAGTGAAGAGCTCTTAGACGAGACTCTTGCCAGCTGTGTAGCAGTTGACGACGACCTAGGGCTGTCCCAGGAACCAAGCGGTGGTCAACCCCAAGACTCACGGGAGCAGGATCCGCACCTGCCACGTGAGCTACCACGTACAGCCTCCGCGGCTGAACGTGGTACATCACCCAGTCTGCAACTACAGGAGATCCCTGTGGCAGACGAAGTTAAAGCTCCGGTGGAGGACAATTCACTGGGTGTTGCTGGGGAAAGTGAGCTCCACCACCTCCTGAGCCCTTCAGTGCCGGTCACAGCTAGGTATTCCTGCGTGCGTATACCTCTGCGCTTCATTGAAGCGAGAGACGCCGGCACGCAGGTGGATCTCAGATATCAGCTGGTCACTCCGGCACGGTTCGACGCCAAGGCGTCAGAGCCAAGGGTTTACGTGTACCAGGACCCTGATCGTCCAGGGCACGTCTGGCAGAGGTACAGCGGTAAGTATTACCCCTACGAACCGTCTCAACTTGACCCGACAGACATCAGGCTTTCCAGGCCAACGTTTGGATCAACCCAGCACTTCGATCCGGATCTCAACTGGGGGGGCAGGTACAAGTACCAGGCCTACCATATAGTACCGGTGAACGTATTCCCGCCGCCCCGGCAAGTCAGCCTTGCTGAGGTGTCAGAGAGCGGAGAGGAGGTGCCATTGGAAAGGGTGCCGGACTCCATTGCACGCCTGCGCCGCCTGGAGAAAACGCTGGGACGTGGAGAACCAGACGCCAGGGATCCAGCAGGAGAGACCTTCCTACGCGACTACCGCTGGTCTTTATATCAACAGCGTGTAGAGCTCCGCCGCAAAGACCCAAGCTTCTAGTGTGGAGCAGCGCTGGCGGACAGAGCAAAACCCCGTCGTAACCCTGATAGAGCCGCCAGGCCTAGCACCAGCGGTTCCTCAAGGAGCTTACGTACAGAGCGGGAGGAGGTTGAGTGGCAGCGGAATCCGGAGTTTGACGACGGTGTGTCAATCCCGATTGTAACACCCGTACCAAGGAAAGCCAAAGTCCCCCTCGTCCAACCAATAGTCGAAGTTTCATCCAGCACTGAAGGAGATCAGTCGGAAACAGACGAAGTCGAGCAGGAATACGAGGAGGAAGCTCCAGAGTCTAGTGAGCAAGTATCAGCCGAAGAAAGCTCAGAGGACAAGTCAGTTGAGTCTCAAGCTTCAGAGCCCAGTGAGGTCACAGCTGCGTGTGAGGATTCCGCATCCCCACGCACTCAGCCAACTGTAGGTGAGCAAGAATCTGGTGAGGAAGGGCAACCAGCAGAGTCGGAAGTGCCGGAGCCAAAGAGAACCGGAGCTGCGTGCACGGATCCCGCATCCCCACGCATCAGGTCAGCTTTATATCTAGAGCTAGACTTTGAGTACGACTACGACCCATATAAAATGGAGTCCACAGCGCAAATGCCCAAGTTTACCCATGAACACCTCCCAGCATTCATGGCAGCTGCTAACAGGGCTATGAGCCACCTCCGTGGGCGCTTTCGATACCAACGAGGGCAGGTACCAGTGGAGGACGCCATTGATATGTTGAATGGGTTCCCTACACCAGAGACACCCTTCTACACGTGGCACAAGGCTTTCATGAGAGATGCCAAGGACAATGCCACCAGATGGCTCCGAGACAAGTCTGGCAAGCCGGATGCGCAGCTGGATGGGGAGTCCATGCTGGAGTACTACCTGGAGAGGCTGGATAAGCATTTTGAGCCCCAGAGGCGCAATGCAAAACTCATCCAGTACTCCCGGCTCCGACAAGATGACATGTCGCCAACAAGCTACCTCCAGGAGCTTGAGCTACTCATCCCCTACGCCAAGGAGGAATACGGTGAGCGGGCCATTGCTAGGAAGTACGTAGACGGCCTAAATGCTTATGTGCGGGAGCGGATCGAGGCTAAATACTGTGACGTAAGCACACACGAATGGTATGGCCTCCTTTCCAAGATAGCGGCAGATGCTGAGCGTATATGGATGAACCAGCAGCACGATATGGAAAAGAAGGTGGCTCCCAAATCGGCCAGAGAAACCACAACTTCACAAGTCAAACGAAACCAGGCTGAAACTCGTGTGCCATCCGCTGGCACTGCGAGGTACTATTGCAGCCACCATGGGACTAACTCCTCTCACGACAGCAAAGATTGCCGGGTGCTCCATGGCAGAAAGTCAGCAGCAAGCACGTCAAAAGGTAGCCAAAACTCAAATGTTGAGGCCCTCATAGCGGAGTTCGAAGCACAAGCAAAGCGCTTACGGGCAGCAATGGCGTCTGAGAAGGAGAAACCCGTGCCGCAGCAGCGTCCCCAACGTGCCCCCATGACTGGTGCGGGACAGAAGGAACGTGATACACCGTCATGCGAGTACTGTGGTCGTTTCGGCCACACTGAAGAGCAGTGCTTCATCAAACACCCAGACAAGGCAACAGCCAACTTTAAAGCACCGACTAAGGCTCTGCAGTGTACCTTCGATCGCAATCTGGAGGAAATTCGTCTGCAGCAGCAGCCAAGGCAGCAGCGTGCAGCAGCTGCAGCAGCGGCTGCCCAGCAGGAAGATGAGGAGGAAGATGTGTACCTGCCAAATCGCCGCAATGCTAACCTCAGCTCCGTGCTGTTGTCAGCTGAAGAGTACCAGGCGGGAACCAGCTGTGCTACTCAGACCCATCAGCAGGTACCCGTATCATTCCAGCCGGCCCCGATCAAGATGGACGTGTACCCATTGCCCAAGCTCATCACCAGGCCACGGGCAGCAACACACACAGCAAATCAAGCGGCGCAGGAGGTAACCGTGCAGCTAACCACCAGCTGGGCAATGCTGGAGAAAATCGCCAAATTACACCAGCAAACGGAGGACAGCACAAAGGCCGGGCACACATCGGCAGCGGGGGAAACTTCCGAAGCCCCTCCGCGCAAAGCCATGGCGGCCGAAGCCAAGCAGCAACCGGAGCAACTGGAGCAGCCCACGCAACCGGTTAGCATGTCTACGCCAACGGGTTTACCCTATTGTGTAACTGGTGAGTACCAGGCGGGCAAACGGGGAATCCAGCAAATTCCACAGCAGGAACGAGAGCACTTGCTGCAACGGAATCCAACAGCCGCAGCATACTTCAAACTGCAGCAACTCATGTTCTACTACCCACCTGGTGCCGTGGGCATTCACGGCCTGGAAACGGGGAGGCTCAAGTTCCTGCGTGACCACTGTGCGGACGTGAACATCATCACTCGCAAGGCGGCACGGCAGCTACGGCTACCCCTAGTGGCCTCCAAAACGACGCTCAGCACGTCGTCAAACCCAGAGGTCAGCACACAGGAGGAAGTGGACCCAACAGGAATTCAGCTCATCCTTCTGCCAGGCACACAGCACGCCACGGTACTCAACCTCACTCAGACCTTGGTGGTCGATGACACACCACTGTTTGACTTCCTAGTGGGCAACGAGCAAATGCACGCAGTAGCTGACTCCATCACGCAGTACCCCACAGCACAGCTGCACTTCTTGCCGAACCTGCTAGAAAGCCCGGGGTATGTCGTCACTGTTCCCATGTCATCAATCAAACGACCGGCACACGCCACGGCGGCGGCCTTCCGCAGGACCGCCTGTGTAACTTCCAGCTCTGTGCAAGGCTCAGCGCCAATCACAAAGCTGGGGGGGGGATGCACAGCCACAAAACACACCTTTTCAGCTGTCACCCTGGCCGGCAACCTAGCCAAACGCGCCGTAAGCAGTGGCCTAGGGGCAGTTGATGCCCTGATCACCGCAGCAGCACCCCCAGCGGAGCTAAAGCTCGAGCCAGCAACGCCTCCGCGGCGGACTGGAAAGCGGAAAAAGCCCATGCCAATCCCGCCCCCTCGTGCACGGGTTCATCTGCCTAAATGGACATGGAGGGTACCGGTGGCAACGACACTTCTGGCAGTACTACTCCTATCCATATCGGTGGGTGCAGGGGCTATGAAGGCATCCATAGGTGGCCAGCCACTCTTGCACATGACCACTCACGCCATGACCACGGGAGGCATACTGGTAAATAAGGGCTGGGATCCGGGCAACTGGTCACACGCTTCCGACTCAGACGGGCAGCATAACACACCGGGACTACCCTCAGCATTGACCAGTGTCGCCACATTCACCCTGGACGGTAACATGGTCGCAACAGCATATGAGCGATACAAAAAGGACGCTGATGGGGGGTGGATCTGGGGCAATGGTTCCCAACTCTCTACAGCAACCAACGAAGCTCTCAAAAATGCCGTACGCCAGCGCAAGCACACCGCGTTCGCATACAGCATGGAGGAACTACCAGGCTACCACGGAGATCAGGGCCCTTTTTCATTGGATCTGGATACAGACAAACCGATTGTACAGCCTCCGCGGCGGTACAGTCCCAAGGAGAAAGAGGTCATCATACAGAAAACGGGAGAGCTAGTCAAACCAGGCATCGTCAAAGAGTACATGGGCCCGACGGTCTGTGCTGTTAACCCAGTGTTAGCAGCCAAGAAAGACCCGGACACTGGTCTCTGGACAGACTTCCGCATGGCTCAAGACTTCCGTCCAGTGAACCAGCATACTCTCGCCGACAGATATGGCTTACACCGCCCTGAGGAAATATTTCAGCGGGTGGGCAAGGCCAAGGTCTTTTCCAAACTGGATTTGAGACAAGGGTTCCTACAAATCCCTATTCGTCCAGAGGACCAACCAAAAACGGCGTACTGGGTCGGAAATAAGCTTATGATGTACACTCGCATGCCATATGGTCTCAAAAATGCCAGTGCCAAGTTCCAGCGGGTGATGGACTACGAGTTAACCAAAGCTGGGCTGGAGGACTGCAGCATAGCCTTCATCGATGATGTGCTGATCTGGTCAGACTCGCCGGAGCAGCATGTGAAGGACGTAGAGCGGGTGCTAGATGCACTGGCCGCATGTGGCCTCAGGGCCCACCCGGACAAGTCCATCTTTGGTGCTGACGTAATTGAGTACCTGGGGCACAACCTCAGTGCAGCTGGCATTAGCCCTCATCAGGCCAAGGTTGCAGCTATCATGGCGTTACAGCCTCCGCGCAACGTCTCAGAGCTCAGGACACAGCTAGGTTTTATCAACTACTACCGTTGCTATGTGCCCAACATGAGCCAGTTGGCGGTGGACCTAAACAAGCTCCTGAAAAAGGGTGAGCCGTGGGTATGGGGACCCCCACAACAACAAGCTTTTGATGCGATTAAGGAGGCCTTCACCAAGGAGGGCAGTGTTCTGCGTCGCATCGACTACAATCGCCCCTTAGTTGTTCACACGGACTTCTCAAACAAAGGCATTGGGGCCGTGCTGGGGCAAGTAGATGATGACGGAAATGAGTATATGTGTGCCTGCATCAGCCGCTCTCTAAACAAGCACGAGGCAAACTACAGCAGCTACAAGGGTGAAATGCTGGCAGCAGTCTGGGCGGTCAAGATGTTTCGCCACCACTTGATTGGAGGTCCGCCCTTCAAACTTGTGACTGATCATCAACCGCTCACTTACCTCATGAGCACGGAGGGGCTAACTGGCCAGTATGCGCGGTTTGCTATGGCCCTGCAAGAGTACAACTTCGTCATTGAGCACAGACCCGGTCTACGGCACCAAAATGCGGACACCCTATCAAGGCACCCACGAGCAACAACAGAAGACGGCACCGGAGCACGACTGGATGAAGAGCTACAAAAGCCTGGTGACCAGGGGTCAGTCCCCGGCCAAGCATATCTCTCCATGCGAGCATCATGGGTAGACAACCAAGTAGCATGCGCAACCATGCACTCTGCCACACCAGTGGCGCCCTTCAGTGATGACTTCTGTCCTTCTCCTGAGGAGGCAGTAGCGGGCTGGAATGGGTGGCGTTTTGAGGCTCTCAAGCCCCCACCGGATGTGGAGGATGAGAAAAAGGTAACCCAGAGGAGGCAACTACTCTCATATGCCATGGACTGGTATTCAGCAGCAAGGCGGGCCAAGACAATTCCAATCTCAGACGACTTCAATCTAACCCTATGGGAGGTGGGTGTTCCATTCTTTCAGCTAGCGTTGCAGCAGGGCATAACCTTGTATGAACCGCTGGGAGGACTCTGCACAGCGCTAGAAGCATGCCTGCGCAATGGCATAAGGGTGAACAGGTACCTCTACTCAGATACGGACCCAGTTATGAGGCGAGTGGCCAAGGAACGGCTGCGAGCACTCAGTGCTGCCTATCCCACACTTCTCCCACTGGAAGCATGGGAGGATGCGTTTCTCCTACTACCTCAAGACGTCAACCAAGTAACGGCCACAGAACTCAAGCGAGCAGGGGCCGTGGAGGGGACCGTGTGGCTTACAGCGGTGATGTGGGACCCAGAGTCCACAGTTGCCATGCCTGCGGTCACACGCTGCCTAAGTGAGCTGGAGAAACTCATTCCCAAGCCGCGCATGGCTTGCCTGCTGGGTCGATCCGCACGACCACCAGGAAATGACTCACCAGAGGAGGAGGGCATAGAAGCAGAGCTAAGCGCCAAGTACGGAGGCACAACAACAGCCGAAACCGCCCTGTTTGGATCATATACCCATCAACTGTACCAATTGTGGAGCAACCTGGCATCACCGGAGCAGCTGGGAGCAGTCGTGAAAGCCGCAACCCGTCCGGCGGGTAGGCAGCTGCAAGATGTGCTAGCAGAAGAACATGCAGCACCCATCCCGGCACGGCAAATGCGCAGCCCTTACTACCCATGTGATCACGAGGGCAAGCCAGCAAGGGCATTGTACCCAGGCTCACTGGGGCATGTGGGAGTTGCAAATGAACCCAGCACCATTACACCAGTGTACAATAGTGTGACCGCTCAGTACGAGGCACTAACGCCAGGAGAGTGCGAGCGCATCCTAGGACTGGAGTCAGATAGTGCGCTGGTTAATGGCATGGCTCCTGAGCAACAATGCCAGATATTCAGGCGTGTCACGGATGTTACCTACCTTGCTAGCATCATGGCAATCCTACAAGTGCTGGCAGGTCAGGTCAAGTGCGTTGAGCATTCCCGCAGCGCCCAAGCAAATGCCACCCAGCAGGCGAGAGGGCTAGCCACTGCTCTGGCATCACATGCACAAACCAGCCTGGAAGATGTTGCACTGGCAATGGCATCCTCAGAGGACAGTACCGAGGAGACAGAAAACGGCAAGGACATCTGGAGTGATGAAAACACCCTGCATCTGCTTACACATGGTGCACTGCCCCCGGGAGCAGATACCTTGGAGCAGAAGCGGTGTGCACGCCGTGCCAAACTGTACAACATGCAAGGTGGAATCCTATATCATGTAGGACCCGACGGCAGGAACCGGGTGGTACCCAAGCCCACAGACCGGATCAATGTGGTCAAGAAAATACATGAGCAGACAGGCCATTTTGGTGCTCGGCGCACTCTGGGACTTTTGCTCTCCGGATACTGGTGGCGGGGAATGTCAGAAGATGTAGCAACGGTGGTGAGGCATTGCTCATCATGTGACAGAATAAACGCTACCTTTACAGCTCAGATGCCAGCCCTAAACCCATTACCAGTGAGCGGACTATTCTACCGCTGGGGGGTAGACTTGTGCGGACCATTCAGCCGGACGGTACGAGGATATACATACGTCATGGTGTGTGTGGAGCACTTCTCTAAATACGTCGTCCTCATACCACTGACAGACAAGCATGCGGAGCAGACATCCTTTGCCTTCCAGCAACACATTCTGGGTCGCTATGGTGCATGCGCGGAGGTATGCTCAGACCAAGGCAGTGAATGGAAAGGCGAGTTTGCGCAGATGCTGGTGGACGCCCTTATAGATCACCGGCAAACATCTGCAAACCACCCGCAAGCCAACGGTCTATCAGAGCGGGCGGTGCAGACTTGCAAGAAGGCGCTAAGGCGGATTGTGCAGGCTGGAGGTGGCAACGCAGAGTGGGATCAACACCTGGCTTACATCATGCTGGGATATAACTGCTCCGCGCAGTCATCCTCCGGCATGTCGCCTTATCACATCATGCACGCAGCTGAGCCAACAATACCACCAGCAGTAAAAGAGCGCTTCAACACGGAAGTGGACCTGGAAGACCCAGAGGCAGCGGCAAGGTCAGTCATGCAAAGGACAGCCGCCCTGAGAAGACACATGGCCATAGCAGGCAGCAATTTGCTCATTGCGCAACACCGTGATTCACTGAGGTACGCACGGATGAGGGGTGGGGCCATGTTGCCACGCATGCGCCGATTTGAGCTTGGCGACTACGTGTACTACAAAAATACAACAGGACGCACAGCGCTGGATTCGGAGGCACGCCCGGAAATACTACGGGTAACAGAGGTGCGGAACACTGGCGTATTAGTCCTAGAAGGTCGTTGTGGCAGCCAAATCACCGTGCATGTCAGTCATTGCGCGCCCTGTCACCTTCCAATTGATGATCACACGGTGGACCCACGGCTGGCGAGACCCTCGCCAAGCCTACCATGCGAAATATGCAAGTTCCCGGACGCGGAAGAGTGGATGCTGCTTTGTGACGGCTGTGGCAGTGGATGGCATACATACTGCCTGAAGCCGCCACTAACCGAAATCCCTGAGGGCTCGTGGGTCTGTCCCCGATGCTCAGCAAAAGGGGTCACGGCACAGCAGATGGAGCCACGTGCAGATGGAGCAAGCAGCAAGCAAACACCCGAGCACCTAAAGGAGCTGGAAGGAGCCACGGTAATGCGCGAGCAGCGAGGACGTGGTAAACGTAGCATGAAGCAGCTGGGTGTGGCTTCATACGTGGGACGGCAAGGCAGAGGACACAGATTTGCAATCACGTATGAAGATGGAGAAGTGGAGCTTATGGGTGTAACTGAGCTGCGAAACCGTCTGGCATCCGTGCCCACGGTAAAGAAAGCGGCCCAGAGTACAGCAGCTGGAGAACCTGCAATCCTAAGCTGGAAGCTGGAGAATGTAGAAGAGCTGGAGCAAACCCTGGGTGAGGGCATGCCGGGCTGGCATCACCAAAGCAAGGTGCAAGCCCTACGCACAGCACTAAAGCAACCCAGGTTGGAGGAATGTCAACCCTCCTTAGGCGAGGTGAAGAAGCTGTGCAAGGTAGTACTGGTGGAAAAAGCACGCCGTATCCTGTTGCCATTCCGGTGGGAGAACGAAATCCGGCAAGCACTGCACGACGAGGGCTGTAGTGTAAGGCAGATTTTAGGAGAGCCTAAACCTGCAGCAGTCGGCCCCAAGGTACTATTGCAGGATGGAGGGCCGTGCACTGAGGCTGTAGTGTTTGGAGCACCGAGTGAGTTGCTGGATTTGCTGATGCCCAGCACCATGCAACAAATAGGTCTTTTGATGGCTGTCTGTGCCCCAATGAGGTACATCACCGAAGGGGATGAGGCTAGCATAAATTGGTTGAGAAAGAGGCAATTAGAAGGAAGGCTGGCATTGAGTCCGGCAGGCCAGAAGGTATGGATCATGTTGTTTGCCACTGTAGCACTCAAGGAGGCTTTATTGAGGCCGGTGGAAGAGATGTGGGAGTTGATATAAGGACCCCTAAACCTTGAAGCATACCAGCGCAAATCGCTTAAAGCACTCAGCGCTGGGGGGGGGAGTGACGCATTCGCACGTAGTATGTACGAAAATCAGTACTATGTCGTGACAGCTGTCACGACATACTTGGTACCTGTCATACTTCGTAGCTAGCTTAGAAATGTGGACGAAGCAGAGCGACGACCCAATGTCGTCGCGAGCAATGTTCGGACCAAGTTGTAACCGTCTAATGGATAGACGAGTTAACAACGTTATTTCCAGTTATTAGATGAATAATTTTTATTTGTTAATTTGGTTCAGAGGAATAACCGAACGTTAGTAGTTAGGTTGGTTCCAGAGCCACCAGTTTGTAGCGTTGGATCCAGTTTGACGCTAGGGCCTTGTGAGTCGTCGGCGGCGGATTTAACGCGTCGAGAGCTTTGACCAAGTGTCAATTGGCTCTCGGAGCTATTCTTCGTGAGCGTAACAGACCCGCCTATGAACTTATAGTTATTACTGTAAACATTTCGTCACTATTGTGCCAAGCTAAGCCCTTCGGAAGTCGTCGCACTGCACGATCGTCAGGACGTCGGCGCGCGTGAACCCAAGCAAGGAGAACTTCAAGGGACTATCTACAAGACCCGCTCTTGGATAGTAGTTGCTCGTCAACATCCACTGTTGAGAGCGACCACACCTTCGCGAACGGACAAGTGAGCACAATTGCGGCGAGATCCTTCAGCCAATTGACGCCGCACGCCGCGTGGAGCAGTAGTGCATAAGGTCGTCTTATTCAAGTAAGATTTATTGTAGCAATTTTGGAGTCGCTGGTTGCAAGCAACGAGTTCGCTTGGGTCAGATCCGCTCTGACCAAGCTGTCGCACTTCAACTACTGCGCAACGCTCAGGATTAGCGAATAAGTCTACTTGCTTGCGTAGCAAATTTTGTGAGAAAGTTTGCTGGAATTCTAGTCGCAATTAGGAAGTTGGACTAGAGTTACTGTGTTTCCTGTTGTTCCGTGCTTGCCAGTGCGTGATCTGCAGGACCCACACAAGCGAGGAAAGCGCGGGCGTCACCAAGAACGTTCGCATTCTCCTCCTAGGCGTCGAAGAACTCCGCGTTCTCTCACGCCATCGCGCCGTCCTGCTCAGCGTAGCCCTACTCCAGAGAGGAACGTTCGAGCACGACGCCATTCACCTGAACCGTCCAGCTCACGGTATCGTAGTGAGTGGTGTACTGCCTTTGGTATGACTGTTCATACCCGTAAATGTGAGGTAGTTTAATTTCACCCTGACCTTTTGCCTGTTGGCCTCCCAAGTCCTGAGGGTAGGACTGAGATGTTTGGATGGCAATCAGTACGAGTTTCAAGAGATGAAGTGGGTCACTCGGGCCAGGTACTTAGGCCTTCATTACTGTCCAAAATCACCTTTTGAATCCTGCAGTAATGAGCTTTTTGAGGCAGGGCAATGCACCATGTATGCCCTTATCGATAAATTAAACAGAAGGGGCCTCTTTATTCCCCGGATAGCCCGGAGATGCTTTGACACTCAAATACGTGCAATCCTCTCTTATGGTGCTCAAGTGTGGAGTCCGTACTTCCTTTCACAATTACTTGATGATCCCCGTGATGCCCAAGGCATCACCGGTTATTTTGAACGTGCTATGGAGGATCGTAGGGTGGGGATCCAACGAATTTTCCTTAGAACACTTGCATATGTTGGCAGGGTCCCCGATAATAGACTTCTTTTCAGAGAATTCAGTCAGGATCATCTACACATTTATTGGGCTACTCTTGTGTTTCGTTTTTGGAACACGCTAGTGCGGGGTAGAAATGGTATCTTTAATAATGTGTTCTATGAAGAAATGTGTACTGCACTCTTGCCTGACTGCTCTAGTTCTACTTGGGGTTCTTTTGTCCTAAAAATGTTGAGATGCTTGGGATATTGGCCAGATGTTCCCGTTGACTTATATCTCGAAGATCGTGTAAATTTCTTGGCTTCTGGAGAGATTTGTGTTGGCTCAGTTGTCATGTTTACCTTGGAGGAACGCTTCAAAGAAGATTGGTGAGTTTATATCTGATGGTGGTAAACCTGCCATGATGAAAATGTGCAGGCACACTAATTGGATGGGTATGCTGCAGCATGTTGCTAGCTATATCCCAATGCCTGTCTACACATCCCTTCTTCATTTTCGTCATGGTGCTTGGGCTTTAGAAGTAAACCGCCCTAATGGTCGGCCAAGAGAGCAACGCTGGTGCCGTGTTTGCAATAATGCTGATTCTGTGGAAGATGAGTACCATGTGATGATGGAATGTCCTGCCTATGATGAAATCTGTGCCGATTTTGCTAGCCTAGGAGTGGGATAAGACTGGACGATGCTTCAGGTTATGTCAATGCAGGATCAATTACGCCTTGCTCGGATTATTCATAATATCAGTCAAAGACGCGTGTCGCATGTTGGCAGGTCTTGACCTTGTCCTGCTGCAGAACGTTTTCTTACACCAGTTTTCTTTTCGCTATCTTTTTTACTATCACATTTCTTTTTCTTTCATGCTTGTTCTTGCGATCCTTTGAGCCTCCTGGCTCGTACGGGCCTTACGAGTTTGTAACATCACATCACATCACGAAGAGAAGTCTGCGCAAGTCTATGTAGGTCTTCTGGTAAATAAATAGTAGTAAGAACCAAAGGTAATGCTCATGGATGAACCATTTTCTGCTCTCGATATACTTCAGATACTTTAAAAAATGGTTTTCTTGATCTTTGGGTTGCTATAAAACAAATCTAAAATCGGGAATAATAGTTACGCACAGTATTGAAGAAGCAGTCATGATGGCTGATCGGGTTTTGATTTTAGCTTCCAATCCAGGGCGGGTAGTCTCTGAATTAAAGATTAATTTAAGCAGACCAAGGCATACTCATACTCCGGAATTTCAAGAATTAATTGACCAAATTTATAGTAAAATGTCAGAAGCCGGTAAACAAATTTTTGAAGATAAAGCCAAGAAAATACGCGAACATGATATAACTCAAAATCTGATCTATATTTCTCCGAATCAACTTGCGGTTATAACAGGGACGACCTTGCTGCACCGCCTTGTAACGGCTCAGGAGATCTAGCAGATCTCGTTAAAGCTTTACAGATTAAAACATTTGATGTAATTCATATTTCTGAAGCCCTATCTATACTTAAATTTGCAACAGTTACCGACGGTAATATCAAATTAACAAAAACCGAAAAACTTTTTGCAACTACAGAATTAGAAGAACGAAAACGAATCTTTGCTGAGCAGCTACTGAAAACGTTCCACTAGCATCATATATAGTTAATGTCTAAAAGCAGTTGGATTCATAGGTTCTGCCGGAGTTGTTGGAATCTGTCTCATTGATGGTAGCACAACTTGTGCTATCTCTTGACATAAACTGGAGGGTTATTTTTTGGGTTGGCGCAACAATTGCCTTAATTGGTTCTGCTGCAAGAGTAACATTGCGTGAAGCCCATGCACAAAGTTTTTGCAGGAATTGCAGCGCGTAGAGACAACAAGAGGTTGGTTTTACGGCCTAAAGTTGCATTTATTGATCAATCAAAGAGGCGGCATAATCAAAGCATCTTTTAGCTCTGGAAATAAAGATCAACCACGTGAGTCTGTTTCCGATGGTGCTAAACTTGGCGTGAAGATGTGTAGGCATACCGCTTGGATGGGTAATGCTGGTTATATACTGATGGTCGTGTACACCTCTGGCTTCATATTGGGTGCTTGAGGCAAACGGTTATCCAAGCTAGCACCGTTGGTGGCATGTTTGCAACAATCCTAAATGTAGAAGATGAATATTATGTGTCTATAGAATGCCCCAGTTATGCTGAGTTCACCTCACACCCATGCACCGGACCATGTGACCTGGCTGGTCAGGCATCCGGCAACCCGAAATTACACATAGCACCACATGCCAGCAGCACTGCACACAGCAACACAGTGCGCCAGTGGCACTCCATGCCAGCAGCACCGCATGGCAGTGGCACCACATACCTAGGGGGATACTCAGTGGTCAATTGGTAGGGCGACACTGCATGCCAGCTGCACCGCGCAGCAACTGCATCGCCGGCAGCGGCACCGCGCAGCAGCTGCACCACGCGATAGCATCCTAAACTTGCATTGTAATATCACATTTTGAAATTCTTTGGTGACTTACCGTAGCGAGTAATGCTTACCTTTCACGAGCAGGACGGCAAAGGCGATGTTGGCAATCCTTTTACGTAAAGATCCAGCAATTTGCTGAAGATCCAACAATTTGCAACCAAAGCAGTATGTATCCATGAAAATTGCAGGCTATATATAAATAAATCGGTAGCTATAATAGCGGACAATCATTGCTGTAAGATACAGAGTAACGATCAACTGAATGTTGTAAGTATTTTTCTTGTTTGACCTGTTAATAGGCCGTTCACTAGAAAATATTATAAAGAGCACAATCAAACCTTTAAGAGTTGTTTCGTGCAGGGCTGGCCAGTGCCCTGCGGGATACATAATAACTACATGAAACATGAAACAAAAGACCGAAATAACCTAGCTAAAGAGCTCAGAAATGCTTTAAATATCTATGAAATTGCATAACAGAAATCAATGCCTTTTCCTCGAGACGGTGTAAATTCCCGATGGCCTTACATGGCTAGCACTCCGTGTAGGGGCTGAATGTAAGACACGAAAACGAAAAGAACGAAAACTAAAGTAAATAAACTCAAAGCAAAGATCTAAAATACGTTTTAAACCATTTTGATTACTAGGCTAGCTAAGTAAAGCGGTAGCAACTATGGGGGTATTAACACTAGGATTAAAATAGACGGATTAGGGCTTAATCCGTGGTGAATGTAAAAATCGCATGGATTAGCAAGGATTAGCGTGGATTAGGCGGATTAAGGAAAAATAGGGAGTCGGCTTCAGAGATGATTGTACGCTCGTGGAGAAGCTTTTCCAGGGATTAAAATCAGATTAAGGTACTATGTTATGTCAGTTTTGTTGTGGAATTGCTAGTTGAAATTAGGTGGAAAAAATTTGGTACTCGGTCGCGACCGAGTACCAAATTTGCTTTCCCGGATTAAGGTACTTCCGGTGGTTACAAAGCAAAACAGTTTGTATAAGGGTCAGGATTAAGTTTAAAATAGCCTAAAGCTATAATAGAAACTGTACTTCGTGAAGGTTGGATAATTCGGACGCGATGCACCAGGCAGCGGCACTCCCACGGCGCACAGCACGGGCCCAGTTTGACATCTTTAGTAACCCACGCTCAATCGGACACTAATGTAACGATTGATATCTTGTCTGCAATGTTAAAATGAACAAAGATTGTTGCCGTACCTAATCTGTCTACTTAATCCTTGTCCTTTAAAACATGCAAGGGATTAACCGGCGGATTAAGGAGGATTAGCCGGATTAATTTTTGCCTAATCCGTCTACTTTAATCCTAGTGTAAACACCCCCTATGCTCGCATTAGTCATGATGGTAATAATGGTAAATACAATTAAGTGCTCATTTGTATATCGCCTTGGAAGGATTATAGGTATAGCAAATATATAATTTACACCTGTACACCGCGACAAGGTACGGCTAATATATAATTTAATACAGAGTGCTCTGTTCACCATACCTCTTGTATTCTTTATTTACTAGCGCACAAAATTATAACAAAAGTTCTGACCAGCCGAAAAGTCATTTGCTAATTACGTTTTCGCGTCGATATCTTCATTTTTTCGTCCGCTTGGTTGGCAATCTTATTATCAGCCTTCTCTTATGCCTACTTTCAGTGATACGCATTCATTCGCTGGCCATGTCCTTGTCCATTCGTCTCTTCCAATGCTACTCACATCTTTCGGGGCAGGCATGGCAGCTGGGTTCAGTTCCATATATCACTATTGTTTTATCGCACATGGCACGGTACGCGCCCACAGACATCCCTTGCGTTGGTCCTGAGTAGGACCAGAACCAGATAGAAAGATTACGTTTAGATTTTTGGCAGATTGTTGTGGGTTTAAATTTGAATCGGGAGGGTCGTTCTTGTCCATCTGAAGAAAACCCTGCCTATAACAGCCATCAGGCACGCTGCGATACACCCAAGATGCCAAACAACAGACCCATGCCGCACAAAACAATTAGTCTGGAATAGTCGTCGCTACGTATCACATTAACAAGGTCTAGTCTACAAGAATTGACTTGCATCAAATTCGACATATGCAAATGAAAACTGTGACCCATGCCACCACAATTTATCTCTGGGCCAGCCATCTTGATGAGGATGTCTGCATAAATCACATCCCAAAGTGAAAATTATACCAACGTGCAGGATACTACGATTAATAAACATTTCACTAAATATTTCCGTACTTCCGATTGGGAGTCCTCAGACGCCTACCAATCAGTTGGATGTGCGCACGTTCGGGGCCTTCCATGCCGCCCTCATCCTCATACTCAGGCCTGTGCAAATTTTTCTGTTCTTCCCCTATGTGTTCCCAAGGGACACTTCCCGAACTGCATGGCATCAGACCAATTGTATGCCTTAAGCAACCTTTCTTGCCAGACTGCCCCTCATGTATTACCATATCGGATGAACAGTCTTGAACAACACCTTGCTGCGAATCCAGTGCCTGGAGTTGGATGTAGGGAGATGCTGTACATGAGATAATCGACCCACATCATCAGAACTCGTGTCTTCATTCACTTACCTGAAGTAATGCTGCCAATCCATCTGGGATTTGTTGAGCCAACGTCGCACCAGATTTTGAATGCAGATCTGCTATGTCGTCTAGCTCAGTACAACTAGACATTTTCTTCAATGATGATACTACATTCAAACTACCTTTATATCCCTTGTTGTCTTGCTGCTCCGTAAGCATCTGTTCAGAAGCAACTGCACCTGATCCTACATGTGTATATGCACCAAGTCCTCCCATCACAGCGTGTAACCTCTGACCTTCGTCCCCCCGTAAACGACTATTACTAACATTAAGCTCTAATTGCTGAGATGTGCGCAGAGGATTCCACGACTGGGTAAGCGTCGACACGGGGTTTGAGGACATCCACCCTTGGGTAGCTGGAACACTCTCATTGCAATCGCTATTCCCATCGCCTGGCTTGATGTCGTTCATAATAGGTACACTCGGTCCAGTAGAGCCATCCATAAATTCACTTTTCAGCAAATATGACTTCATAGCAGGAACAAAGACCTGGTTATAAAAGGCAATAATGTCAGCACGCCTGAACACCTGCAGAATTGCAAAACAGAAACAAATTTGTAAACCAGCACGCTTGCAAGTACTTGAGCCGTGTGAACAACGGGATTCTATATGATCCGTTGCATATACTGTGCAGCAGATGCATGGCATATAGCCCTGATGGTCCATTAATTTGTCAATGAGACATATGCAGATTTCATGTGAACAGGCTAATCCTCAGATTCATGTAATTATGCATAATTCGAACATAAACATTTGCTTATTCAGTCCTTCATAGTTGACAAACTGTAATATCATGGCTTACATACAGGTAGCTGCAACTTAAAACTGGTCGGCCTCTTCCCCTTCCAACTAATTCATTTACCTTGCGTTTTACAAATATGCAAGGTTGACAGACGTTCATCGGGAGAGCTCTTAGGGCAACCTCGATGCATGTCATAACAAAAAGACACCCCAAACCCCTGACTATGGTCCACTTCGCATTTCATCAATATAACTTCTGAAAAACTATTATTTTCCCTGATGCAAACATGATCTTACCTGCAGGGCTGGGTTGGACTGCTCAATGATGACTGACCGGAATATAGATGGCTGCGCCTGTGGCTGTTTACGGTAATGTGCAATGATTTCTCGAAATGACACCTGAGATAATTTGTGAACTTTGCAGTATCCATAGAGGGCTGACAGGATGACCTGGTCAAGATGCCGATTGTAGAAAAGGTGTGTCTGATTGTACAGTGCATACTCAATGATTTCATACACCTGCAAAGATAATCAAACATCGACCCTGCATACAATATTACCTAATGGCAACAGAAATCACATCAGGCTTCACCTTGGCGTTGACATCTGCTCGGTTTAAGGGGCTGAAGTCAAAATTGTCGCACATGACTGCAAGTCTGAAAGCAGCAAGCTTCAATACCTGCACAAACGACCGTAAATGTTGTTTGGGGACTCCGGCAAGTCCGGCTCTGTGTTCACACCTTGCGGCAAAAGTCGTACAGTGCCTCTGTACTACCACTCGGATCAGGAGATGCCAAAGGCTTTGTTCCAATGCAGGAAGGAAGCTTGCCCGGCTGCAGTGGCTGCGAACTTCCATCCATGCCACGTGCTGCAGGCAATTGTCGAAAAGCAGTCACGTTGGAATCACTCACCACGTTCATGCGCACTAGCATCCCAAGCAAGATGTAATGATAGATAATGACGTAAACCTGCGCATACCTTTCTTAGATGGAGATATGCCAACCACCTTGAAGGTCTGAGCCCTTTTCGGGGATGGCGGGGGAACACTTGCATTCACCGATGACATGGTAGCCAAAGTCGCGATCTCCACCTTAAGCATCTGAGTATCCGTGATCTGCCCGGGTGGAAATGTTGCATCATTGGTGCCAACACCATCATGCGGCACTTCTGCATTGATGCAATCGCTTGTCGGCAATTAATGTAGGCCTGCTATGCCCCAAGAAAATTGCACATTGAACCCGCCCCACAGTATAATGCATCCTACCGTCTCAGAGGTAGCCATCTCGTCTCGATCAGCGACATTGTACATGTGGTCATAGAGAGGAGAGCCGGCCTCCCATGCCAAAGATTCAAGAATCTTCTCCTCAATTAGAAAGAAATGCCGTTTCAGCTCCCTGCAAACAGACGCCAGGTCATTTGCTAATACTAGCAAAAATATTGGTTTTAAGCTTTCCTTTGAAAACAATTTTAAAAATGCAATATTTAGGAACGGTCGGCAATCTGTAGACAAACCGGAAGATGCCGTAACTAAAACGGACTCCTGTTAGCCGACTGAACTAGCATCTCAGTGTGCGCTTAAAGGTTTTATTTCTGAGACCTTGGCATCTATTTAAAAAACAAATGTTTTGGGTATCGGGGTCGTTTTAGCATCAGTTACCATAAATTACCAATTCAGGGGAAAATCACTAAACTGCTATGGGATTATGCCTCCAATATCAGGTTAAGAGAAGCACAAGCAAGGCTGGGTTCCCTGACAGGAGTTGGGAACCAACAGCTTAGCCAACAGAACTGGTGATACATGCGTATTATATATCTTCAAAACAGCGATGCCTAGTGTCTTATCTTCCCCCCATTCGTGGAAGCGTAGGCGCGTTAGGGCAGGTAGGCCCATTCTGAGTTGTAAAAATACAATAATGAGGGCCCTGACTTGTTGCTCGTTACACAAGCCAAGCTGAACGGATGTTGTCCAACCTGCATCCTGTGAACTTCCATATGTACCTCGCTAGGGATGAATAAGCTACTAATCTTGCGAGAACGAACCGTGGTAACGTTGCAATGCTCTTCACGAAGCCTTCGATCATCTTGGCGAAGTCAAAGGCCTTAATACGCAAAGCATCCAAAACCTGAAAGAGGTCACAAAAATGAACATAAAAAATGGAAAGAAGCGAAGATGGTAGTGAATGCTTTGGTAAACTCACCTTGGGGAACGCGCACGAAACCATGCGATAGCATGCAGCCACCACCTCCACACAGCATGCAACCAGGGCGCGGTGAAACTTTCCTGCCAACAAAAGAGAGGTGACACCTGCCATACCACTGGCTTTCTCCTCGGTCTGCAGGATAACCTCGAGACTGAGGTAATACAACTTTGTAACCTGAGTCCGCCGCTCTTCCACCAGAGATGGTTGCAGCAAAGGGAACGGGGCCAAAAGCGATGGAATCTTCTCTTCAGGCATGATTAAGCTTACCAAGTCCCGTACACGTTGGCCAAGCTGCTGTGCAGGAGACGAAGACCCAATCATGCGAGCACTGCTACTTCCAGCAGAAGGTACGGCCACAGCGTCTAAGTAACGCATGAGGCCTGCAGACGGCTGCATGGGAAAACCATACAGGCTGAAGTAAAAATAAACCCAGTGAATGCCGAACCCTGAAAGATAAATGAAACATCAATGCGACAGGCAAGCTTACATCCTCTGGGAATACGGTGTCCTGCAGAGCTGTAGTGACGGTCCCTCCCCTCATATTATATACATATATGTAATCCATACCTACCTCAATAGCCAGATTTGATGTCACACTGCGCAACCATGCAGAAGCATTAAGAATCTCCGATACAGGTGTGTTTGGATGGCCTAGAGTAGCACCTAGGTTAAGCATAGGTATAGGTGAGTGTAGTCCAGCCGGAATCGTCGTCTGGACGGATATCAAGCATGGTGACGTGACCGATGGTGCCGTTGTGTGTGCACCTGGACCCAAAAGAGCACCTTGTCTTAAAGGCGATGGCCCCGCCCTCAGCTTGGTGACAGCTGCATGCATGTGCCCAGGCGAAAATCGTGGCGAGGCAAACTTGGTGAAATCCGTATACAGAAATTCTCTCTCGTCAAGCTCTGTTCCGCTTTGAGTGTAGTGCTGTTCATATACCGCCTCCAATGCAGAAAGTGCACGCTCCATACGATCAGCATCCGTAACAAGACCGTCGAGCACAGGATCTGCACGGCATGCAGACGTCCTGTGACTTCAGTCAAATAGGCAGTTTCATCGCAACAAACAAGGCCACTAACTTAGTCATGGTGCATCATTTAAAATTTTCAGCTCAGAACACGCGATCTGGATACTGACATCATCTTTAATATGTGCAAAATTCCACTGTCTGGAAGCATTCAAGCTCATATCAGATATTTATCACTCAGAAACTCACATGATACGAGGTCTACAACACCTGCAAACGTCAGCGAGGCCCTTGCAGTTAAATCCGCCTGCTGTGCTCGCAATGCGGCATTTGATATTGCGGCCCGCCATTCAGGAACCGCGGATGTAAGAATCTGCGTGAGCAAAGCTATGACGCTAGGCATACGAGCCTGCACCCTGTTGTATTCCGCCTTGCATGTCTCTGCAACAACAGTAAGAACAAAATGTCAGCCTACATTTTGCCCACTCGTGCACCTTCACGTAAAAGAACGCGTCAGATACCAAGGATGCTGCCCTTAACTTGGCACGGCAATGTGCATTAACGCTACTTCGCTCCGTGATTGAGGTTGTTTTAAAATAGATTTGCTAATGAGCCTAATATATCCCCAAAACCGGCCAAGTATGCTACTAGCGCTCTCCTCGAATGAACATGCCTGACACAGCCTTGAGCAGCGCTGGCTTGCCATCCTCCAGACTGAGGTGTCTCAGACAATCAGGAAGTCGCGGGGCGTGACTTGTGAGAACTGCGAAGACGCACGGAAGGAGTTCCACGCAACTGCGTGGGGGGGGGGGGAACATCTCAGTTAAGCCTCCCGCGGTGTATGGACCAAAATGTACGATAACAATGTGGAAGCGCCGCATCAATAACACATACCCAAGATAACACAGAGACATACCGTCTCCTATTATGTGATTACCTGACTATATCAGGGAAGGAACTTAGCAGCTTGACCCGGAGCACAAGGAAAGCGCTCCATCCAAGCTTAAGTACTACTTGCTTGTAGAAATCTAGCTGATGCATAAACATGTTGAAAGTATCCTGCGACGGAGACCCCACAGCGTTGCAGGACGGGGGCGTGACATACTCCAGAAAGGAGGAACATACCTTATACTTCTTGGCAAGCAGACCCATGACGACAACCGTCTCCGAATTTTCTTTCAGCTGCGCCAGTTGCGTGAATAGCCTCGAGCTACTCCCTCGTGCCTCAAAGTATGCAGAAAGCTTGCTGACTACCACGTTAACCTCGCGGAAAAAATCAAGTAGACTACACGGAGTCAGTGTACGTCAAGGTAGCCCACTCCACCGTCTGAACCACTTACTTAATTCCCGCGGCAGCAACAATGCGTGAGATTGGAAAGCCAAAGTTGGGTGACAATCTGTGTTCCTGTGCCTCAATGCCGAAAAGCACACGCGCCACGAAAAGGAGACTCGCCTGTGTGCAGAGCTGTTTAAGTTCTTCATCCTGATCGCCCTGCAAAGATGGACATTGTAGACTGTCTCTCACAAAAATATAGTGCAGCGCGTTATCATCACGCTCCCAGTTGCTACACGACGCAACCTCTGACCGCGTACTCCGAAGCGGGTGCTGAACTTTCTTGGCCGTCGTAGCACTCCTTTAACTCTTCATAGAGCTTAAGAAGCCCCTCTTGTGCGGAAGCATCACCTAATTTCACCTCCTTTAGTAGCAGGGATACTCTGCCAATTTCCGAAACGCTACTTTTGGAATCCATATCTTAATACTTCGCATGGTACGTAGGAATCTCAGAACTGGTTGGTGAGCGGACATTGTCCAAATTGTCGTCGCCGTACTGCTCGTCATCGTAGTGCAGACCGTTGGGAACGGAAACCTTGGGGTCCCTCCGAAAATTCCGCAAAATTGTCCCTGTATTAAGACTTAAAGATTACTTCAAGGACACACTTGGAATCCCGGCAAGGTTAACAGTATCTTAATAACTTTGCCTGCTGCTTAGCTTTGGCGACTCATATCTTCGGCAAACTGGTTCCTGACGACGAAGGCCGAATTAATACTGAAGACGAACTATCAGTCACATGCGAATTTGGAATTCAAAACGGCCTTGTGCATGAGTGCTGTCCTGACGCGTTATGTTGGCACAGGTGCCATATAAGCGTGAATGTAAGCGTCATGTTTTCATCTCAGGTTCTGAAGCTAAGAATGTTGGTTTCCCGTACCTCATCTGCAATCGAGCAACCGCCAGCATACTAGCAACCATGTGCTTTTTTGAAATATAGAGCGCAGCGGGTGGATAGAAGAGCGGTAAAGAGATATGGTAGAAGGTGGGCACTTTGAGGAGCATTATTGTAGAGAAAGAGAAAGGCGGCATAAGGGTGCATACGAGTGAATTGCGAACAGCTTGTGAACGTATCGTAATAGTAATATCTTCGGCGTAACTAAGTGACTCAGAAATAGGCTAAGTCAGCTAAGTGTCAGCTCAGCCGCTAAGCTCCCAGGACGTACTTAGCCACTTAGGTGAAACTTAGCGGCCCTGGCTAAGCTAACTGTTTCCACGATGACCGATTAGCTTAGCCAAAATCTCAGGTAAGCGGCTTAGGAACAGGGAGAAGAGAAGGAAAAGGGAGGGAGAAGAGAAGGAAAAGGGAGGGAGAAGAGAAGGAAAAGGGAGGGAGAAGAGAAGGAAAAGGGAGGGAGAAGAGAAGGAAAAGGGAGGGAGAAGAGAAGGAAAAGGGAGGGAGAAGAGAAGGAAAAGGGAGGGAGAAGAGAAGGAAAAGGGAGGGAGAAGAGAAGGAAAAGGGAGGAGAGAGAGGAAAGGAGGAGAAGAGAAGAAAGGGAGGGAGAAGAGAAGGAAAAGGGAGGGAGAAGAGAAGGAAAAGGGAGGGAGAAGAGAAGGAAAAGGGAGGGATAGGGTTTAGGGTTTAATCCTAAAACCCTCCCTCCCTTCTCCCTCTCTTCTCCCTCCCTCCTTCTTTCCCGGGATACTTGCCTGAGATAGACAAATTGTTTCCATAGGAACTTGGATTGGTTCAATCTTCATGCCTCGTGTGTATTTAAATGTTACAAATCCACATCCGATATACACGAATAATGTGCAAGTTTAAATTGTGATGCTGTGCTACGCCCCTGGAGCTATGGGGCCATGCCCAAGCCATGGGGACCCCTCCCCTTGGGCAGGTCCATTTGTACCAGGGCCGCCTCCCGTGGTAGCCTTAAAAGCTGCCCGAACGAATTTTTTAGGAAGCATTTTTGACGTAGCTGCCTCACGGCCCGCAGGCACCCGCAATGTATTAGGGAAGGTCCATAAAGGGACCGCGGCACTGTGCGCCGGCTTATTTCGCGACTCCGGACCTGCCCAGGCTGCACCCGTAACGGCTGTACAGCACGGTATCCCATCATGAAACACGTTACCGTTTATATAACAAAATAGAAAATATCCATTTTCCTTATTATTATTTATGTAGAGTGGTTTGAGGTCCCTGCCGTGCAACTCCGTTACTCATAAGCTCAGTTATGAAAGTAAAAAATCATGTAAAAGAATCATTAATTAAACAACGTATTAATAAGCGGCGACGTTTTAAAGTAGATCCACGTCAGCCTGTAGAGTTCAGCCTGATCGGAAAGGCTAACTGTGTCGTTTTGCGGCATCCGGGGAAAGCAGGGGTTGCCTTCTTTGCAATATTGCCGGTGTCCTTCAGCAACTTGCGAAGAGCCAAGCCACGGTGTGCCCCCAATGTGCCTCTCCTTCCCTGGAAGGGGGAAGCATTTGCCCAGTAACTGTCATCAAAAACAAACTCAAGCACGATTTTCCCAGAAATTAATTCCGTATCCACTTGCTAACACGTCCATGCATGCTGATGGTGGTGGCAGCAGTGCCTTGAGGACCGGGCAGGCACTGTTGGGGCCTGACAGGTGTGCAGTGTCAGGCCTTAGTCCGGGAGGCAGCGGGACCTGACAGGCATGTGGTGTCAGGTCATGGCCCTGATAGCGGCTGTGGCAGTGATGGTGGTGACTGTTGATGCACCTTGCATGGCAATAATATATTGTTACGCATGAGTTACCTGCACAAGCAATATAAGCACCACCTATGATGGGGTGTCACTGAGTGAGCGGCCTGGGAATGGGATGGTGGGCTTCTGGATAGTTTGGCACCCTCTGGCACTTCAGGGGGTACATGGCAGCGTTTCTTGTGTTGTGTTGGGGTGTGACTCTGGAGTTTTCCAATTTGCTTTCCTAGCAAGCTTTGTGTGCAGTTGGGACGAACTGTTCGGACCACACTGGCAGAGGGCATTTAGAACCACACTCTATCCACACTGATACCCCACCCAAATGCAGTTTAACCCTGATACCCCACACATCGACCATCTCTGATTGACCTGAAACTTTGACACTATAAACCTTACATAGAAAGAGAACAGTATCCGTGTTGACCAGAGTGTTGAGCTCAACATTCTGCCACCAAACACAGACACATTCCAGAGTTGTGAGGTGCGTCACGGTACGCAAACCCAACAACAAGGCCATTGCACATACATCTGTCAGGCCCCAACGGTGCTCTGTCCCCAAGGCACCACCACCATCACCACTGAGGCTGCCACCACCAACACCACCTGAACCTCTGCTGCCACCACTTCCATGGCCGCAGCCCGGCCAGGTCCCAACAGTGCCTGGTCTATGCCCAAGGCACCAGTTGCTGAAGGACACCGGCAACAACATGTCAGGGCCCCATAGTCCCTGACCTTTCCCCAGGCCACCGCCGCCACCACCAGAGTATTATACACAGTCTCATTCAGTGGCCCTAATCGGGTGCCTCAACCGCTCCACCAATAGGGACTGGCTCAGAATGTAATGGCTTCGGGGGCTGAACTTGTACAGGCTGACTCGGATCTATTTTATCATGTCACCGATTATTTCTACGTTGTTTAATTAATGTTTCTTTTACAGGATCTTTTATTTCATAACTGAACTTATGAATTGATAGCCGAGTTGCGTGACAAGGACCTCATATCACTCGACATAAATAATAATGCGGAATACAAAATATTTTTTATAGTTCATAATCTAAATGGTAACGTATTTCGTGACGGGATACCGTGCTATACAGCCGTGACGGGTGCAGCCTGGGCCAGGGGTAAGGGGTATGCAACTCGACCGTTAATTACCGTTAGAGGGCCTAACTGTCAAAATTTCGGCTTACGACCTCAAAGTTTTGTCCGAATTAATGCAGTCTAATACATTTTTATTAGATTATTTTCAAGTCTCATCGAAGTGCGAGGATGTTGACTTTGGCCGGTCACCGTATGCGACCTTAAGGCCATCGAAATTCTAGCTTAACTCGTAGCTCTGCCTGTCTCAGACACGTTCAATTTCCGTAAAACATTACAATGATATGTTAGGTTGTTAATATTTTTTACCGAGAAAGCTGCACGCCACTGCAAGTCGAGCAGTTAGGACCTCGCTCATTTGTCCTCGATTTTCACCTCTTCCGCATGAGCAAAGACAGCAGCCTAGATGCGCATTACCAACTATATCACAAATATGAACACATGAAAGGGGTCTGGTATTCATCTTCTATCATCTCAGCACAAACGGACACTTTGAAATCAAGGGTCCACCAGCCGTCCTCAACCGCCAACACCCGCTTTATCTGAGGCTACATTGTAGCGAGAAAACGCCATCCCTGTAGATCCCTTACACATAGGACATGAAACATTGTAGGATCCTCCTAATGTACAAAAATGATATTTCTAGGAACCATAGATCCCATAACGTGTGATGGCGGCCCCTGATGGCGGCTGACTCATCATGCATGCATAGCTCTCCTCCGCTCCCCGCAAGACCCATACAATGGATGGTAAGCACCCAATAAGTACAGGCATCAGGGGATGAAAACTTCCCACATATAGCAGCCACACATGCGGGCAAACACACCATCATATTCATGCATCCATCCTCCAAGGTACGGTAGTGAGTTGTATCACCAACTAACATTTGAACAAGGGATCCCCAGCTTAGTAGTCCAGCTGCATGGAGTAAATGTAATCAAGAAAAAGTGCACGCCATACGTAATGCATATGGAGGTATCCTGCATTCACACGCCAACTAAATGCTCTGCTCTCCGTCCTGCCTGCATCTATACTCCATTACACCAGCATTCTTCACCCCAGACGGGCCCGGAAAGTTTTTAGTTTTTAGGAAAACGCCCGGAAAACTGTTTGGGCTGCTCCGGGGATCCCCGGGAAACTTTTTCAGTGTGAAGCGCAGCTTTCCGTGGTTTTTGAGATTGAGTTCTGCGGACCCCCCCGGCAAAAGAATTTTTAGGGCTCCGGGGAACCCCGGAACAAACTGCGACCCCCTTGAAGAACCCTGCATTACACTCCTTGCCCTTTCCTCGACGCCCCACAATATTCTGCTGTGATGCTGTTGCCTCCTTGCGTTTGCTTCCCACAGCTTCACCTGCATTTGCATCCATAACTGAAGATGTCTGTGCCTTTCAGCGTTTGCTCACCCTTGTAGTTTCATCCTCTGGCATGTCTTGGAATTGCTTGGGCAGGCCAGCCAGCATTCTGCTTGGGGCGCCCAGTTGGGGCAGGAATTGTCACCTTCAGGCCGGGTGCATCCAATACCATTCCACCACCCCGTAGCTGCGGCCCAGCCATACGATGAGGCACCATTGATGTGCCAGCTGCGGCAACTGGTGCCTGTACTGATACTTGAAGGGCTACACATCCGCCACCCACACCCACCAGGCAGCTCTGGAGTGGAAAGTTGTGCAGGCTGTAGGGATACTGCATGCGCTAGTAGGATCGTAGCATAAGTATCACTTAGCCATGTTGCTGACCCCCCTCACACAGCGGACGAAACCACTGCTCATTCTCTGGTGGTAACTCCTTTAAAGGCGATTTTAGGCAGTAAATATTGTGATAACCAGGTTACAGTTCTGGTTATCACAAACCAGCATGGTGTCCTCTGGTTGTGGCTGCTTGCAAACCTCACAGCACACATTATCCCAGAAGGTACCATTCAGGGTGCAGTCACTGCCGCCTGCCAGATCAGGACTGGTTCACCATCTGCTGGTTGCTCCTTGCTGCCATTCACCATCTTCCTCACTACTGTGCCACCAGGCTTGGCCCCACACACTGCATCTGACCAGCACTCATCCCTCAGTGCCTGGCCTGCTGGCCAGTCCTTCACTGTGAGAAGCCATGCGTGGTTAAGGAGACCAATGGGGGTGGCATGTAAGTATTTCGTTACCATGATATGGCACAGCTGCTTGTGTGAAGCGGGGCTAGGGCCACCACGGGCGTCATTATTGCCATAATCTTCCCTGCAAGCTGCCGCTAAGGGTTTCGGGTTTTAGTGACGCCATCCTTCTCTCAGTACACTTGTTGCACGTGCGCTCCAATTCCTTCTCCAATAACGCTCTGGCTGTGGCCCATAAGGAGTCTTCCATTTCTTTTCATAGCTGATTGACGACTCTCATCGTCCATGTTGCCCTTCAGTGTCCATGTCATTATAGGCTCTTGTTCTCAGCATTTCATCTGTCCGTCACACCTCCTAACGGTCCATTCTTGCTTTCACTCCTTAGGGGTTTGCCTGGCTGGTCCCATTTCGTCGAACTGCCCACCCCAAACCTGTGGGCCGCATGGAAACCCTTTCACCACTCGACATAGATGTTCGGGGCACTACTACTCCCGATCATGCCCCAAAATGTCGCTTCCGACACCACTAATTCGGCTGCATGGCGCATAGTGTCGTACATCCCACTGACTTAGCCCCACATTCAGGCCGATTCAGCAACACCTACATTTACCGGTTTGGGCACTCCGGGCCATGTCCATGAAGAACTGCGCCAATCAAATCTCCGCAGCTATCAGGAGCAGCGTGCTTGCGTGCACACATCAGTCTTATCACCGCACACTGACATCCATTTGGGTTACCCTGCCGCTGCGAAGGCAAAATACAACCGCAATTCTCTTATCCGTTCTGCAGCTGCTCATCGGTAGCTTGGAATCCCGGTTTCACTTGTTGCAGGGCCACATGCAGCGGGTCCCATTCCTTCCGCTGCCGTGACCTCCTCTCAGCCTGCTGTCCCACAACTATTGAAGCAGGCACCAACGTCATTGGCATTGTTGCCAAAGGACTTCCCTATGACCACCGCCGCCATCCCTCACGCTCCAAAGTTTGCGTTGGCCACTCCTTCCTTCCCGCGATAATTATACCACGCCTCTTGTGCTCCCACGACCATGGGGGCTGGGCTCGCCCTAAAATAGCCATACGTGTAGGATGCAGAGTCCGTGCTTCCACTTGCCCATCTAGCTGAATGGATGACCTGACACTGATATATATGTAGGCATACGCCAGCTTAGCTTACGAGGCATAGGCTATGTTGAGATAACACAAAGGCAATGAGAGTGTCATCACAAAGCAAGAAGAGATTCAATCTTAGATAGACAAGTCCAGCCTGCCTGGTGGATCAAAGACACATGCGATAAACTGCAGGAGGCAATCTAATGAAGTGGCCACGACAAATACACTAGCCATTTAATCAGAAATGGTACGAACACACACACACACACACATATATATATATATTTATATATACCAACATGGGGGTAATCATGTGCGTAGGGCATGGTGCCAAACTCTGATGATATGAGATCTGTCAAAGCTGCGACAGAAAGTTCCCTTATTAATAATGAGCGCCTTCACATGGCATCGCGTTTTGGGGCAGGACATGAGTAACAGAAGGTCCCTAGCTACGCAGGATGTACGGCAGTTCACAATGGCCCTCTTGCCACGCACTGTGGGAACCAGGGGTCATGTCAGCCTACAACTTGAAATCTCGGAAGGGCAGAGTGTCGGAAGCATTTCCATAGGGCACGATAATCACTATTAAGTACTAATGCCAGCTGATGGACAATTTCACAGTAAAGGATAGTGCGAGGGGTGCCAAAAAGTAAGTTACAGCTGCCGCACATGGTTCGACCCTAATCCTAAGATGCGATAACTAATTATTGATATCCAGGAACAGCTTTGATATTAATGAAGGTCCCTGCGTAGCTAATCAGGCAGGTTCTAGCTTAGCGACACCACAATCACGTTAAATGTCGACCCACCCACAATACGCCCAGTGACCAGAAGTTGCTAATCCATCTTACTGCATTCACATATCGATCGGTATGGTATATTACATGTAACGTTTTATTTTTTGCTTCAATGAGACACAACGCGGCTTATTTGTACCCCGAAACTCGATTTTGCTCTGTTGACTCCATATATAAATTAAACAACAGGTAAAATAAATATTGTATTTGTAGACCTATGTAAGAATTACAAGCGTGAAAAGTTTTGGGGTAGTAAGGTGGACGTTGACCCAAACTGCCAAAATAACTGTAATTAACGGTCAAGTTGCATACCCCTTACCCCTGGCCTGGGCAGGTTCGGAATCGTGAAATCCGGGCCGCGGGTCCTTAAAGGAACTTCCCTAATACATAGCGGTTGTTTGTGGGCCGTGAGGCAGCTACGGCAAAAATGGTTACTAAAACATCCGGTCGGGCAGCTTTTAAGGCTACCCCACGGGGAGGCCGCCCTGGTACAAATGGACCTGCCCAAGAGGAGGGGTCCCCATGGCTTGGCCACTGGCCCATAGCTGAACCAAAGTCAATCACCTTACTTATCATTTCCTATATATGGTATGGGTAACCCGAATAAGTCTGCTGGCATTAATGCTTAGAAACAGATGGTTTCTCTGTAAGTAAAATGCCTAAAAAGCATATTAATGCAAGTTTCAGTCCTACGACTGCCCATGACTGTCCAACCCACATACAATACGTGAATCCTGCCTATGGCATGTGTAAGGCAAGGCTTAGTTGGTCATTTAAGGAAGCCAGTCCTTCTAGATCTATTGATCTGCACCTATATCGCATAGTCAGCTAGAAACCAAGTTTTTTATAAAGAGTAGCCCAATCCACCTTAACTCAAATGGCTTGCATATATTTTGCGTACAGTGCGTTATCGCATGGCCGTTACGTTAGCATAACGCTAACGCGTGCTTTAGGTTGGCTAAGCCTATGCATTCTGGACAGGTTACAGACGAGACCGTACTTGAGAAAAAGTCACATTTTTGCCGCAGGACGAGCAGATAGTGCAGTGCAGATACCTGCATGCAATTTGATATCCAAGTGAAAGGAGCACCATATGATAAAGGTGCATGTGTTTGCTGTTGAAATAAACTGCGAGATAAGAAAGCCGGAATGCGATTCAGAAGGTTGGCACAATAGATCAATATGAAACATGAACATAAGGTGCTTCAAGACTGGAGAGAGGAGCGTTCTATACGGATAAATCTGTATGCAGTAGCAGTTCAAAGCAGCAGAGCACAAACGGAGTGCGAGCTGCCCGTACTTGAGAGAAAGTCACACTTTAGCCGCATGTATGACGAGCAGACAGTTGGTGTGGCCCAAGGAATATGAACCGGCAATCATACGGAAGACGTTATAGGATGGCACGACTAGGATGATGACCAAAGTGATGAAAGAAATAGGGAAAGCAGAGCAAAATATATAGATTGATCAAAGTATATATAGACGCTTGGAGGATTTTCAAGGCAAGACGGCATCATCGATCCAGCAGAAGCGGGTAAGCGTTGCCACTGCTTTGAAGCAGAAGCAGTTGAAGGCAGACGATTATATATTGGTATCGGGTATTATAAATGCACTGACCCAACCACGCATCCAAGCAAACAGGCACCCAGGTGCTTGCCCTCGCACCGAAGCAATCAGGCATCCAAGTGCCCAAGCAGTCAGGTACCCAGGCGGCCAAGTATCTAGGCACCCAGGCGCCCAAGTATCCAGGCACCCAGGCGCCCAAGTATCGAGGCAGCCAAGCATCCAGGCAGCCAGGTAAGAAGCACGCAACCAGGCGCTCAGGTGCCCGCCCAGGCACCGAAGCAACCAGGCACCCAGGCACCCAAGCAACCACGCAGGCACCGAAGCAACCAGGCACCCAGGTACCCAGGCACCCAAGCAACCAGGCACCCAAGCAATCAGGCACCCAGGCAACCAGGCACCCAAGCAACCAGGCACCCAAGCAATCAGGCACCCAGGCAACCAGGCACGCAAGCAACCAGGCACCCAAGCAATCAGGCTCCCAAGCAACCAGGCACCCAAGCAATCAGGCACCCAGGCAACCAGGCACCCAAGCAGCCAGGCACCCAAGCAATCAGGCACCCAGGCAACCAGGCAAGAAGCACGCTATCAGGCACCCGGACCAAACAGAAGGAACCATCAGGTACCCAGGCAGGTAGAAAGTTGGTGCTTGCAGTAGAATTGATTGGAAAGACCGAGGTGTAGCATCTGTAGGCAACTACATTTACCTTAAAGAAATAGGCCTAGACAAACCGGTAGGCAATCATGCAATAAGCATGATGCCTAACCGAAAACTAACTACGAGAAAAGCTCGCGATTGGCAAAACAAATTGCCGTACATCTCGGCTAGGTGAGCCGATATTAAAATCACCCTGGTGAAGAGCTTCGGCCTGACAACTTAGTATAGTAATACTAATTGTTCGGAGTTCAAGACTCCGCTGTCACCCTTTCTCGCTAGATGTACAACTTCGCGACGTTAACATATTTACGAACCATTTCCAAACCTTCGAAGGCTTCGCTTCCGCACAAATCTAGTAGCATTATTAAGATGACTGCTACAGCATCAATGAAGCGGACATACATGGAAGCATGTGAAGGGAGCATGTGTCATGTTGTACCCCTCCTGCCTTTCAATCATATTTCTGCACGCTTCGGCGTTAAGTGCTAGGGCGCAAGCACAGCAAGCCAAGCGTACCGTAATGAGAATCAGGGACAGCAGAAGTCTTCAGAGGCCAGGGGTTACAACGTACGATCCAGGGTGCAGAATATCCAGTGAAGGCTATCAGAACCGGAAGCACGCTATCATCACTTAGCCGCTCCTTTAATGCTCAGGCTTCGCTCAGGCCAAGTAAAAGCGTATCCAGACTCAGGACATCAATATGCCAGGGCATACGAGGGAGATCGATAGCATATAACATTCGAATGATAAACAAGGCCGTCATCGCTCGACTTATACTCGCGACGTCGTCCGTAGTACATATCACACCAGATCGTTGATCCGCATGTGTGACATGTTCGTAATCATGTCGCAGACGATATTCTATCGTCCTTTAGCCTTCACAGCATTAAGGCCATGCAAATGCAATACTAAGCAATGTTCGTTATGTGGTTCAACCGCCATGTGAGTCGATGCGAATATCACTCACTCAGTCGCAGTCCGCTCGTGCACGTGAAGTGCGTGGATATTCCATGATAAATCAGTATATGAGAATGCGTGCTCTCAGATAATTATTCCAGTGCGCGTGCGCGGACTCGCTCTGGTCGCATGACTAAAGCTTCCGCGCGGCATCGCGCGATCCGAGCCGCACTCTCACACATGTGCGTCACATTAGTCAAACCATTTGCATAATAACGAACCGAATATTATTACTTATAATATTACGCAAATAGATTTGCGAGAAACCTACATTTCGTGAATGCTTGCCCTGTCGTACTATCCACCTGGACAGTACGACAGGTCCAGCGGTGGAATGCTGGTTATTCCAAAACCTGTCGCATTGCAAGCGCTTCACCGAGAGCATGGTGCCTGTATGCCAATGCGCCTAATCACCGGTTGCCGGGCGCCTTACCGGGTCATATGGTCCGGCGCATGGGCGCGGGGCGAACCGTGATACAACAACTATCCCCCCTCCCGTGTGCAGCATCCTCGCTGCCACATGCAGCATCGGCTACACCGGTCACTGAGACTGCGTTGCACGCAATCTAGCCTCTTCGAGGATGGGTTGCATCTCAGGGGAGAAGTTACGTGCAGGCTCCCATGAGTTGTGCTATACCCAGTCCACTTGACCAAGTACTCATGCACTGTGCATGGGTGAACAAGTGAAACATGGAATGTGGGATGGATGTTCATGTCAGGGGGCAACGTGAGCTCGACAGCTACGTTCCCTACCATGCGCACAATGGGGTATGGACCAATCCAACGGGGCAAAAGCTTACGGGATCCCTCAGCAAAGGAACGAAGGTTCTTAGTGCTCAGCAGAACCATCTGCCCTTCCGAGAAGACCACGTCCCGCTTGGACTTGTTGTAGTAGACTAGTAGACTAGTAATCCGTCGCCCATTGCTGTGCCGCATCCAAGCATGACTTAGCGTCTGCCACTCGGGATAGAAATGACTTAGCAAAGGTCTTATCCTCAGGGACATACACCTCCAGCTCCCGCCACACAGGTAGTGCAGGGTGAAACCCATAAGTCAGGAAGAAGGGGCTTTGACCTGTTGATCGATTAACAGCATTGTTAATCGCAAACTCTGCCGCAGTCAGATAGGTATCCCAAACAAGAGGCGTGCGACCAGCAAAATTGTGCAACATATCACCCAACGTGCGGTTTGTGTGTTCGGTCTGGCCATCGGACTGTGGGTGGTATGCCGTGCTCAGGTTAACCCGCATGCCGACTAGCTTGCAGAGCACTTCCCAAAACTTAGACGTGAACTGACCCCCACGGTCCGAGACCACGTTCCTAGGGACGCCGTGCAACCGAACCACATTGTCGAAAAACAGGTGTGCAGTGCTCAGCAGTGCAGGTCGACGTGGTGGGTGCAAGGTGGACCATCTTAGTCAAACAATCGGCCATGACGAGCACCGAGTCGTATCCCCCCTCAGTTTTGGGCAGCACGACCACAAAATCCATAGAAACACGTTCCCAAGGCGTGTCAGGGACAGGCAAAGGTTGCAACAACCCGTGGCCCCTACTGGACAAAGCCTTGTTGCGCTGGCACAAACTGCATGTCTGCACGAAGATCTCAGCGTCTCTTGCCAGACGAGACCACCAGAAAGAGCGTCGCACCAACTTGACCAGCCGTGTGCTACCTGGGTGTCCTGCCAATGGATCCTCATGGAAACGGGCAAGGATATCACGACGAAGGGTATCATCATTAGGCACGACAATCTGAGTTGTCGATCCTTCAGTCCGTAGCCAAAGACCGTTCTGCTTGCATAGGTGGCCCACGTTGCTAGGCGAAGCAAACCAGGAGTCGCCAACATAGACAGCCTTCAAGCGAGCCGCAAGGTCTGAGGACAGAGGCACGTCCGTAGTTCGTGGACGTAGGACAGGTGCCGCCAAAATTGCAGCATGTAGCGACGGGTGTCGGCTGAGAGCATCGGCGATATTAATCCGACCGGCAATGTGCTCCCAGGTGCAGTCAAACCGAGCGAGGTACTCCATCCACCTAGCTTGACGTCAGTTCAACGTAAGGATGCTTTGCAAATACGTCAGGGGCTTGTGGTCAGTCTTAAGCGTGAATGGCCGTCCCTCTAGGTAACAACGCCACTCCTTAAGCGCATGCAAGACCGCTAACAGCTCCTGTTCCCCAGTCGTGTAATGGGTTTCAGCCCCCGTAAACTTCTTACTCGTGAAGGTGATCGGTCGCCCTTCCTGCAATAATACTGCGCCACTCCCATACAACGAAGCATCGGTGAATACTTCGACACGAAATGGCAACGAGTAGTCGGGGAATGCAAGGGTAACGTCATCTGCAACGACATGTTTCAGCTCCTCAAACGCCTGCTGACACTCGGGTGTCCAAGCATCAGGCGAATTAAAAGCACCCTCGCGAGTCAAATCCGTGAGCTGGGCCACAAGGACAGAGTACTGCTTGATGAACTTACAGAAGTAGTTGGTCAAACCAAGGAACTTACACAGCTCCTGGAGGTTCTGAGGCACAGGCCAATCACGAACCACCGCTACCTTCCGTGGTTCCATTCGCACGCCAGCGGCCGACACGATATGGCCCAAGTACTCGACCTGAGGCTGTGCCCAGAAGCATTTGGCACGCTTAGCAAACAAGATGTTCCAAGTGCTCCTCGCGCGTCTTCGAGTAGACCAGGATGTCATCCAAGTAGCAAACGATGAACCTGTCGATATACAGTCTAAACATGCGGTCCATGACCAACTAAAACGTCGCAGGGGCCTTGGTCAACCCAAACGATAGAACCGTGTGCTCAAAGTGACCAAAGGGGGTCCGAAAAGCGTTTTTGGCACGTCAGAAACAGCAATGCGAATCTGATTGTACCCCTGTTGCAAGTCAATGGAGCTGAAATAAGCCGAGTCCTTTAGCTAATCGAGCAGGTCATCGACGCATGGCAAAGGGTAACGGTTCTTGACCGTGGTAGCATTCAACCCCCTGTAGTCGATACACATGCGCAGGCTCCCATCCTTCTTAGCTGCATATAACATACGAGGCAGCACAATACACTCTGCTTTGCACATCCCTGTAAAAACGGGAAAGGCACGCGACCTTGAGTATGAAGCGCTCACAGCTGATGCACACAACAGCCTTTCATCACTGTATCAATATTTAGGGATCGTGTTCATAGATGAAGTTTCCATGGTTGGATGCGGCTTTCTTATGTACATTAATCAACGCCTGCAAGAAATTATGGGAAACAAATTGTGGATGGGCAACTTGCACGTAATTTTCGTTGGAAACTTGTATCAGTGCCGCCCAATTGGCGATCGATGGATCTTTCAAGCCCCTTACCGTGCAGGACTTGGTGCAGTTGCCCATATAGACTGGATTGAAAAGGGTGTACGCATGTATGAACTAAATGAAGTTATGCGGGCCAAACATCGGCAATGGGCTGAGCGTGTCAACCGTATGCGTGAAGGGAAGCTCACTGCTGAAGACAATGAACATATGTGCCGATGTGTACGGAAACCACCTCCTGTACGACGCCATGGACTCTTAGAGTGCATGTCGTGCCTAGCTTTCTTTGCCGCAATAGACTTTCTTGCTTGCTCGCAGTAGTGGACGGTAGCCATTACTTTGGAAACACTATGGCACTTAACGGAATTTCCCGATCGGAACTCATAGGAACAGCAGTATTGTAACGACCTCACGTTTCAACCTTTCTATTCCGTACGGATGATAAGCAATTTTGTGGGCAAGCCCAACTTAAGCGCAGCTTATCGTCTGCGATTGGAATGCGTACAGCTCGCATTATAACATACGCAAGCCCACGATTTTC